>LUCH01000830.1:132572-179454 GCA_013368495.1 Paragonimus heterotremus | reverse complement strand
ATGATATTTTGAAATCAGACGAGTCAGAAGGGTTTGAGGGTGGCAGATTTCCAGGTAGATTGAACTGCCTAATGAATCTGATTGAGTCTGCGTTTTTCCTGCCGTGCAAATGTCGCCTCAACTCCTTGACTCGAAGAAAAACGTCTAGTGTATTCCCACGTCAAAAAAACAAACCGACCGCCTGTTAAGTTTCCAGGACGGAGCAGCTTGATCCCGAAATTGTTCAGTTTCTTGCATCAGTGAGTTAAGGAAGACACAGAGGGAAAATTATCTACTTCCAAGCGTAATAATGAAGGCTGTCAGGTAAATAGCCCAGGTGCTCAACCTCGGCCATGGTTCACTCCCATTTAGAATATTTCAATAAAGTTTGGTCATCATATTTCAAAACGGAAAATTGTCGTCCTCGGAAAAGCACAAAAGCTCGCCATACGCGTAGTGTGTGGTAACTGGGGTCTGAGCTACCAAAGCCGACTAAGTTCGTTGAACTTATTCTCGCTCGAACGAAGGTGGGGACATTATCGGTGTGCACAACTACCCACCACGCAATCACAACTCTTTGGGCATGTTTGTCTGTGAGACGTCAGGACAAAAGTTTGAGAAGTCACGTATTGTAGTGAGATCAACTTCGATGGCCCCAAAACCCCAAACTGCTTGCGACATGAGAGTAGCAGTACCAGTATCACCGTGCATGTTCACATTACCTTATGATGGTAAACCTACTAAAAACCACCAACACCAAGGTCATTGTGTTATCGTAAGCATTGCAGTTTTGGTCGTGACAGTATAATAAATCCGCGCAATCTCTACAGCTGTAGGCTACATTCACTAGGATAACAATGTCTAAGCTATCGCCATTGGAAACGCCGCCGAACTAATCTGACGCTTGTTTGAATTCTGAAGGTCGACTGAAGTTTCCTTCAACACCTCCTCTCTGGCAGCTGCCGTTCGGTTGTGCTTGAGGTTCTCTCACACCCAACTACCCAGTGCCCTTAATTTTTGCTTTGAAGCCTTCTTGTGAGCGGTGGGTAAATCAGTAAATAAAGTTTGTTTGCAGATTCTCCATCTTCCCATTAAGACTTCCCATTCTTGTTGACATAAAGCTGGGAGTAACTTTTGGCGTGGGAACGAAGAAAAAACTAGCATCTCGACAAGACATACAATTGAGAAACAAAATCAAGACTGGCTCTTCGATTTGACTTTTTCACCAACAAGATAGCCAACTTGTGGAATAAGTTGCCACAACTATTGTTGTGGCCACGAGCGTAGATGTATTTAAGAGGGAGGCGCACAAATGTTGAAGCAACGTGTCTTTCACTTTGTACTAAATGAAGTACGGTTTTAATCTTACCTTTCAGAACAATCAGGATTTGCGATTTCTTTGCTCTTATCTCTGCCCATAGATTACTACTTGAACGCATTACACTGATAGAAAACGAAGTCTGGTCATTTCCCGGATATCATCAGTCGATCATCAAGACGTCAACAAGAGTAGGCCTTCATCAAGTCGTGGATTTGAAATCGAAGTCGAAAGCTATCACTGCCATCAGAACACAAGTTAACAGCCACCTCCGGTACACATAATTTTATCCTCCCAATGAAAAGTCGTGAAACAACAGATACGTAAGAGATCAACATGGGTTTGATTCTGACGACATATTTTTACACACTAAACATAACTCTGTAAACGACAGATTACGAATAAAGTTAAAAAGGAATAACGCTAACAGAAAATAAGGATGAGAAGTTGGCCACCTCAAACCTATAAGAAGGACGGTGCCGAGGAATCTCACTCTAACGAACCTCTCACAATAGGTCCTGGAAGAGATGGCCAACACTAGTCAAGCTTTTGTGTGGGCTATGCCACACTATCAGAAAATATTACGCACTGCAGAAGCATGTTCTAACGGTTGCTAACTCAACGCACCAAGAAGTTAATCTCACTACACGTAGCAACCCTTCCCCCAACTTAAGATTGTGGCCTTCAAGGTAGGAGCTATTATGCAGACTGAACGGAGTGTCCGCCGCAACCTCGTTTTTCTCCTAAGAATCTTGAAGGTTTCATCAATTCGCCTTTAGCTGTGCTTTGCGCAACAGAAAAAAGATCAAACTTTCTTAGTCTGACTTTAGACCAGTTACACCGTATTCCCTGCAGCAGCCTTGTAAAACACTTCCGAACTGTCTGGATTACCTTCGTGTCCTTAACCACACGCGGCCCCCTGACCTGCACACAGTATTCTAGATATGGCCCCACATACTTTTGATAAATAGGAAACAGCACCCTCTGTCCCCTTGACACTAAAGTTTCCCCCAACATAAACAGCGCTTTATTTCCTCTTCTAGTCTCCGCCAACCACTATTTAGAGACTTTGAAGTTGCCCGCTATGAGCAACCTCAAGTCCACTGGCTGTCTCTATCCACTCTTTCCCTTTTTAACACCCTCTTTACCGGAAAACCTGGCCAGTCCCGGCTGCTACATAGAAGTCAGCCGGCTACACTTGTCCGCGTTCAACGGCAGCGGTCATCCACCTGGCCACTTTTCTGACTGGTAGTTTTTCGGGGTTGTGCCTACGAATGGGCGTCGTAAAAAGTAGGGCAGCAGCCGCCTTCGGACATGCAAATCTGAATCGGGTGACTGATCTCGACTGCCTTATTTCACGGGAAACTGGAATGCCGATAAGGATCTTTGTGCGGTTACTTTGGTCCTGCTGTCATTGAGTTTTGGTGCCTTAAACATCCAAATTCACTCAGTGAACGTCTCCGTTTAAAGTGGTCATCTTGGCGATTATTATTTGATTAGATAGTCGCTCAATTTCATTATTTCCTGGCATCGCATATTGACGCCATTATTTATCAGTTTTTGAGGCGTCAATACTTGCCGTTTTCCTACGCGAATTATGGCACAATGACACGCGTGAGATCCATTAGCATTGGAGGATCGGAGGTGTCAAGTGATTTTGGCCACTTCGGCTGCCGAATGAGCATACAGAACCGTGCGCAGTATCAGACTTGCCTACGGTGGCACCACTTTAGGTGTGGAGGCCTCAAAGAAAACAGCACGCCATGCTCACCTCTTCCAGGGGCCATTTATCTGTTTGAGCAGTTGCTAGAGGAAGTTGCATCCCGTCAGGACCAGCAACTGTTCTGTTACTGGCCACTCCCAGCTAGCAAAAACAAGACACATTTACGTGTAGCCGCAAACCGTCCGAGGGGTTCAACGCACTGCATGTGACCACGATGGAAATTGCTCCGGCTGATGCACTGAAAATTGTGAGCGACCTGGAGTCGGAGTTAAAGTCACTGAGTGAGTATATTGCACTCGCCCTTTCGGGAGTGGCTGTTTCCCGTTAGGCGGTGGCCTTATTCACTGCCCAAATTGAGGAGGCCGCCAAAAGCGTGGAAGACAAGGCGCTCCAAGGGAGAAGGTGTTCTGTGTGGACGGTTTCCCAGCACGTCATCTTCAGGTGGGCAAGTAAGAACGGTGTTGAACACCTTCTTTCTTCCACGATCAAAAACCTGGTTTCCGCTAGCAGACTTTACTCCGGAATTACCAAGAAGTCGCTCGGCCATGTTGTGACGTCATTTGCGGAGAGTGGCATGAGGAAGTGGATAGAAAGCCACTTGTCCAAACCCCGATACGATAAAAGATCTAACAGAGAACTGGTTCGAACGTCGCGCTAGGATACTATATCAGTATTGGACGAAAAGCATCAGATATACACTTTCTGTTCACTACCGCATTCTTTATTTTGCATTGCTCCGATCAGCTTACAGTTTTACTACACAGATGGCAGTACGATCAGCCAGCGATGGGCTGTGGCTCCCTTGATTCTATTGTACATCTATCACGAATAAAACTGCTCATCGCATCTGGTACGAGGTCTTATTCATACTACTTGCATGGAAAGTATTAACTCCGGCGAGATTTCTGGAGCTATTCGAAGTCCCTAAAACCAAGTGTTACAATAATGTCCATTTAAGGGAAGTCCCGCTGCATCGCTCATTGCAAATGCGACAGAAGCACTCGCGGCTTCTAGGAACAAGGTCGCGCATCAAGACTGATTCCAAACTTCAAGTTAACGTGAGCCTCAATCCATGTTGGTAAAAGGGAACCAGTGTTCCAGCAAAGATCAACCCACGCGCCCATGCCCACCTAGGAGGCAGCTATACTCATCCCCTTAGACGGCCATCCGTCTTTGGAGGTGCGGGAGCCTGAAGCAGTAGACCTCAAGGGTGACACAGACGATCATTCTTCCTTCATCCGACAAAAGTTCTGTTAAAATTGGCTTATTTTCAGGCTTTATAATCTTTCGATTCTACTAAGGCCACCCACTACATACAGGGAGGCTCACGCTTGACTCGTTTCAACCCCACTTTCCTAGAATGGATCGTGGTCGCTTCCTACTAAGTTATATTCATCCGTTTTACAAGGTATCATCCAGAACAGACACCCTCATTGCCTCATCCGACCGTCACAACTGAAATCCACCTGGTAGACAGAATGATTGTCAAACTGCCACTGTGGCATAAGGACCATTTGCAACCGGTTCTTGATCTTATGTTACTGGCTCCAGGAACCTCCAACGGAAACTTTATTTCGGAATTTCCAAAAAGCAGACTTTAATGCAGTAAGGACGTTCTCATGTACATTGAGCCTCGCATATGACTCAGTGAACTTAAAACAACCATTCTTTTAAAGCTACTACCCACGAAACCCACAAGGTATTTGTTTCCATGAAACCACGGAAGTCTTACCCTCGCTCCCCACTTCCACGGAATATACACCGCCTTCTTGACGTACGTAGGCGGCCGACACTGTCCTGGTAGTTATCTGTCGATCAGCCCCACCAGTAACCCACGCAAGATAATGCAGCGTCTGCCAAAACTCGCCATCCCTGAGCATTTTCTTCTATCTAACCTTTCCTCCTCAACTCGTCAAAGCTTTCTTCCCGACCGGCCGTGTACGACCAATACGGTAATCTCTATTAATGGCCAGACAGGCAGAAGACAGAGGCAAAATTTCGGAGGCTATCTTCTTTGGCAGTGTCACACACGGTCCTCTTGTACATAAATCGAGGGCTTATGACATTCAGGCAGACGTTCTTCGCTGAATTCCATCCTTTGTTGACAAGCGAACTTCTAGGCTACAAACCGGATATAATCTTCAATCTTCCTCCAATCTCATTTGGATTTCTTTAAGGACCCGTAACTGGCCCAGTGTTGCTTCTGGTGTATATCAATGATCTTCCCGACATTATTTTTGACAACACTTCTTTATGCTAACGAACTGGAAATCTGCAACGCTAGCTATCCCAATACACTCAGATGGGCCTCGATCACATTAAGTGCCGGTCAGATTATTGGTCTCCCTCTAACCTACAACAACGGGGCACACGTGTCACTTGGAGAAGACTCCGGAAACCTATTCGTGATACGCAGAACACGAAGTGTAACAGATATCGCAGGAGTCGATCTGAACGAAAACTGGAGGATTTGGCGGTCGGCTAGGTTATCCTCCTCTCATCTTCAACAAATGGCTGCCAGAAATAGATGTGGACCTTCCGAAATAATAAAGATTTTTTTCCGGCATAGACAGACATGTCTTTCTAGTGGTTTATTGGTTCTATGTAAAACCACTGCTTGAGCATGCTGATCAAGCCGTATGCATAAGCTTGAAGAAGGGTAGACTCATCAATGGACGTTTCCAGCGAGTAGCGACCAAAATGGCCGCCGGCTTCCAACATTCTTGCAAGAAGTCTCGTCTCGAAGTTCTCGACACTTATCCACTTGGGTTTCGAAGACTCCGAAGTCATTTGACCTTTACACACCTTCTTTTAACGCAGGACTGGTGCAGCAATTCTCTACCACAACAGACGGTAACGGTTAAAGAGGTCACTCGGCAGAGGTTCTGGCAACGCCTTCGTGATACTTAGTGCATTCGGTGCAGTAGATGTAATGAAAGTTGATCTGAACGGAAGATCTGGACATCTGGTCGTCGTCCAATTTTTCTTTCACATATCACTATGAGATATCGGCAGAAAAGGGATTTGCCGCTCTGAGGACGATTGACCGCACCTTACCCCTCAGCCAAAAATGCGTTTCAGATGCTTCATGGGGTTTATATAAAACCGCTCCCCGTGTATGCTAGTCAGGTCGTGCATACCAGCCTGAAGAAAGATATACTAGTCGTCGAACTTGTCCAGCGAGCTGCTACCAAACTAGTCAAGAGCCTAAGAAGTGTCGCGTACGAGTCCCGACGTGAAATTCTTGATCCATATTCACTGGAAGTTGGACCACTCTGCACGCTTCTTTAGAGTAGGTCTCGCTGAACGGCTCTTCACTGTAGTGAATGGTGACGGCCGACGAGGACATAACAGGAAGCTGTTCAAGCTTCGTCCTAGGACCTTTCTCAGGCAGCAGTTATTTTTTACAGAGTTATTAACCGTTGGAACAGTCTTCCCCCGGGGTAGTTAGCAGGCGTTCCAGAAGTTGCTTCAAAGCATCACTTGATTCTCCCTCACCAAAAACACATTATGTGGGTAGCCTCTGTTCTCGGTATTTTCTGTAATCTCCAAAGATGGGGCTACATCCTGTTTTCGGTGATTGTCGTTTAGACCTACAGACGCTTCTTGAAGCTGGGTAAGAAAGCTCGGTTGGATTGAAAACTTTGGGCCTCTGCTTCGAACCCGTGTATCAATCGCTGAATCAGAGAATCGCGGAAAGCTCCACAAGTTTCGACTTTGGAGCTTTCCTAGGCAACAGTGTCGATTTTACGGGGGTTTGTTGCGTCACCTTTGAGACTGCTGTGCTCCGTTTGATTATTGCTGGAAGATAGCCCTATGATTTATCAATTTTCTTAAGAACAAACAGCGCTAATCAACTTTATCCTTACACCAGTTATCGCAACCATTTCTCCTACACCTACTCAGTCTGGGCCCTGTAAATTCCAGAATAGTAAAATTAGACATTTTCCTTCAACATCTTTTCTTGAGTAACCAATAACTCTTACCATTTTTGGATACGCGAGCAGTCACTTTGCTCCGGCCCAACCGCTGACCATTCGTTTGAGTGAGATCAATTTCGTTTTAATCTCTTCCATTACTGAGCGGTGTCTAGTCATCAAACTTGTTGTGTGGGCATATCCGTCGTTCAAGTCCTGAGAATCTTTCACGTTCAGCGTGCGAAATTCAATTTTCATGTACATCAATTCAATGAATGTTGCATTAAATCCAGTTCTTGCGAGCGCCCCCTCATTAACCGTTTCGAAGATAGGCTACTTTCTTAGCCATTGGATACTGAAAAATACATTTACCGAATCAACAGGTTATGCGTAGCTCGGCATAAACTTAAATAATCAACAAATGACTAAATAAGCCATTCTTTTCTTGCAGGATTATCAGCTACTCGGACGACTATTCACTGGGGATTTCCAGCTGCTCTTCTAAAATCCGGTTCAGAGGGTGATCGGGTTTTTGATTACTCAACACTTAGTTGGATCGCTGTTTCACCATGCCCTTGGTACTCTATGTAACGGGAACAGTGCTACTGTAATGTGTGACCGAAACCAGCAGGCACGCACGAGTTGAATTTGAATTGCTGACAGGGTATGCTGCTGTGTTGTCCATGGCGTTTCAGCTTCCGTTTGCGTAAGTCGTGAGTATGGCTTACTGAGCCTTTGGCTCATGTTTGTTTCTTAATGTTTCCCCTTACAGGACTGTTGTTGGAACCCCTGTTACGGAAGAACGCTGTCCCCCGGTGCCTCCGCGTTGCCCTAAAGTTGGTCTTCATGCGTTACGGACAACCAGCGGAGAAGACGACCGGCTTGCATCTTACACTACACGCCTCTTCTGATGACTGCTTTTCAGGTCAACAGAAAATCGCTGGATATCAAAACAGACGAGCTGACTGGATGCAGAAGATTTGGGTCTGTAGCCTCAAACCCGTGTACAAATCGGTGAATTTATCAAATACCACGTATTCGTGAATCTAAATCTCTCTCTTTTCGATCTCCCTCGAACCTATCTCAGAGAGTGTTGTGCAAGGATTCGTCTTTGGTCCGCTAATATTTTCAACTTATTTCAGTGATTTACCGGCGAGGATTTCTAGTCGTTCTCTTCTCCATGCAGAGGACTTGAGGGTCGGGAACTCTCATGGTCCCAACCGTTTACGAGCCGGCCTTGATGACTTTGAGCAATGTACAGTAGAGTGCTGTCGTCCCAACGATGATGATAAAAGGGCAAACGTTCCCACTTGGCGGCAATTCCGGATACATCCTCGTAACAAATCACGCACAAAACGATGGGTCTCTCTGAGCCCATGCAGAAGAAGCCAGAAAAAGAATCACCAAACTAGCCATGATGAAATGGACGTTTCCTGGAACTGACAAAAGTTTCAAAATTCTTCACGGAGTTTATGACGTTGAGCGATTGCACGTGATAAGTCACTTGTTCTCTCTGGCCTTAGAAAGACAGGCCGCATGGACAGTGAGCTTCAACAGAAATTGTGGTAGGTCTTCGGAACAATTCGTAAAAATGTGGATGCGAAGTTCTTGATCGTTTACTTTCTGGACTACTGAAGGCGCCGGGAAGGTCACATTTCCACTTCTCTCCTTCTCCTGAAAGGGTGACGAGAGAAATGCCCGCTGTCTCATGTCCAAGCGAGCTGACAGATTACAATGAAAGGTCGCTTAAGAGAAGACCTCAAACACATCGCACAGAACGGTCGCACGCCGGAACGATGTTTCGCAACCTATCGTTACTTCTTGCTCTGTGATGCAATCCCAGGCTTCGATGGAAGTTAATCGGTCCAGTGGAATAATCAAGTGAACGATGATGTCCTACTAGTTCCTTTGTCTGTTGGCCCTACATTAACACTATATCTAGAGAAAACGGTTCTGTGTCAGTTTTACCACGACTGTGGTTGGGAAAAGCTGACACAAGTGGGGTATCATTAAGAAAATCGCATCGAACCGGCGAACCTGAAAAAGCTGCTTCGCACCCCGGTATCAATGAATGAATCACTGGCCTGCCAGTCAACCAGATATGCTCAGAAAACCGACACAGAAGTGCCCCCCATTTTAGTCAAGTGACAAAAAATGTAAGAAATTAAAATGAAGGGTTAGTGCATGAGGCTGGATGAAATGGATATTATTGGCGGTGGACATCATTAAAAGCAGTGAGTGAGGCTTGTACATAACAGGTATGTAGCTTCCGGCCGGAATCTATGGAAGTTGTGTTCAGATCACTCCAACTGAAACTGATAGTTGGGTTGCAAAACGGCAACTGGAGGACCGAACCACGGAACCGCCACACCCCGCGCGGCGACTCTACCGCTCGACCAACTGTCTGTTGCGGGCCGTGTGCACAATACCAATCTTAACTGACCCCCATACCCATACCCCACTGGTCAAACTATCGTACTGTAGGTCTTACACATATATACTCTTGTAATGATTACATTAATTACTGGCGGAACGTTTCTTACATTATTACACGTAACCAACCTTGCTCCGACACTATGAACTTTCCCTTTGAACTCGCTGTTTGTTTGTTTTGTACCGCCACATTGAACTGTTTACGCTACCGTGTTGTTGGTTGATATTTGCTGACGGTTAAATTCCGTGCACAGAGTTCACTTGGTTGTAAGTTGTATAATTTGCTACCCGTTGCTTATTTATGTACAGAACCAGTTTATCTGAGTAAACCTTCAACATTCCGTCTTGTTCTGCCCTGAGTCAAGAGGTTTACAACTGCCCCGATAGACTGCGTATAGCCGTGAATCTTGACAGATTCTACTGAGATATCGTGGGTACTGTTCATATGGGAAAAGAGTAAACTGCGGCTCAACAGCACTGTGCTCATTTAGTAATCTCCGACGGATTGCGCAGGTGCTACATCCTCTGTAATAATATTCAAGTGATCCAGGCAATCCTAGATCGACGGGATTTGGCCGTGATATGTTGACTCCAAGGTTTGTTTGATCTTAGAGGGTGTGCACAGAAAGCAGCCGTGAGGACACAAATTCCCCAGTCTATCATGTCTTTGTGGATATGATAGGCCTGCCATGTCTTGCTGCGGGCGAGTATCCACGCGCACCACCCTGATCAACGCTGTCTTTTTGCGCATCAACCGCGGTGGGTTCACCCGAATGTAGTGTCCGAGTTGAGGTCTCACAAACACAGTAAACATCTTACAAAATACACATTTCACGTCTGCATCCCGGAGGTCTCACGAACCAGCCACAACACACGAAAGCGTTCGCTGGCAGCCTGGCACCACCGTCAGTTAGACCTGAAGTCACCGGAGATAATGGAAGCGAAGTCCACCTGTTGATTCAGAACAAGTGACTCCGTTTCTCTTGGTGCATACGCGTGCGTGGCAGTAGCAGCAAAATCGATGTGTAATATTTTGCATTTTCACGATTTAACTGCAGAAGTCGTGCCCTCTACCGCCGAATAAGCTGGTCCCTGGCCTTTTGCAAAGCCTCCAATCTCCCTGAATTGTCCACGATCGGCCATGTCTTGAAGTAACCGTAGACAAAACTGAAGGCACTCCCAGTAAGTCCGGGAGATCGCTGACATAAAGTGAGGGAAGAAGTGGTTGTACAGCCGAACACGATGACACCCCGCCCATCCTAGTTTAGAGGAATCTACTCGTTTCCGCGAGGACACACTACGCCCTGTCTCGCAGAGACGCTGATGAACATCGTAGAGTCACTTCACCAAATCCAGAGGAGCGTGGTCTTATTCACAACCTCGAATAGAGCAATTCGTGAAGGACTTCGCAAAGGTCAATTAAAACTACTACTATGGTGTGACCCCGATGCACTGTTTCCGCCCAATTTCCCTTTACAATAAGGATGTTAGTGAAGAAAGATGCGCCGACACCTGAATAATGTGCTGTGCCAGGCAAAGCAGCCAAAAGCGGGTCTGATGAGCCCCAAACTCTCCGCTTATTAGCCTCCCAAGTGGGTCCAACATGACACTTGTGAAGCTAACCGTCGATGATTAACAAGTGTGGTCCCATCCCCCCTCTCAGTAGTGGAGCACGCTACCGTTCCGCTCCACTATGTGGGGGGGTTAAGTTTTACTGGACTTCCGAGAGACCAGAGTAAGCTGACTGTATGAAACTTCCGCAGGTTCAAAAAGCAGTTACCGTCCACGTCCATTCGGTCCAGCGGCTTTTGTGGTGTTCACTCCTTCAGTTTTCAAACGGTTTTAGCCCCAGAGTTATTCGCTTTCCGCGAGAAGATACGCACCTTTATTTGTGGTTCTAATTGCCTGGATAGAGTGAGAGGTGTTAGCATGTAGGTGTCAACACGCAAGTCTAGTAATAGGCATGATTTGTTGGGTACAGATTGAGCAGGATTTCCAGCCTGGTTTATGGGCGGGAATACTGAAGTGCACCACAACTCACAACTTCCCATCACCTCGCAGAATCGCTCCTGGTTGGCGGAAGTGGTGTCAGATACCCCTCTTTCCTACCGTAACCTGGAAGCTCTTAGAAACAGCTTGCGGGTACCGGAGCTACCCTGTAAACCTAGAAGGTGGTGAGCGAAATCGCGCCAACACATGCCCTCCGAGTACAGGCTCGCTTAAGAATCGTCTTCCTACCATTCTGATGAACCCATGGGGATGCTGGTGTTGCCTTTTTGACGGTCGAGAAGGGCGAGTAAGGTGCAGAAAAATGCGCCAAGTGGTCGCGACACTTCGACCGGGCCGTTTCTTCCTCCACATTGAAGCACGGCTGACAAACTGCAGCGGCCCTCAAAACAAGGCCCGCCTTCCAGATTTTAGGAGAACGAGGTTGAACACTGGCTATAACACTGGTAAAATTGCGAGCAAACAACACAACGAAAAGGTCGCTTGAGCTTAATGGCTATCGGCAGGCCAAATCGCGAAGAAATTTGAAGGATTTGGAGGAGGCGAGATCTATTGCTGAGTGGGGCTGGCCAGCCGTAACCGTTTTTGTTTGGTCAACAAACTGCTTCACTGGCGTTTGAAGAGTAGAATCTAACAGATCACATGTAAACCTCCCTGCTATAGCTGAAAAGTCGAGGAACTGCCAAAACGCCTATGGCACGTTGAATGCCCTGAGTATCAAATATCTCTTCTTGTGTCCACGAATGAATTGCAGGACACCGGCCGCATCAATGATGGGACTTCTGTAGGCGTCAGCCGCTGTCAGGTTTACTCCGAAGTGCGTGTTCGCGCATGGCGTCAAGGCTTCGTCAAATCCGTTTGGAGGAGTGAAAAATTCAATTTTCAGCATACTGATATCACTTTTGATGTAGGGAACAAACACCACCTCCCTCTCGCTTAGGAGTGCAATCACACCTAAACAGCGCATAATCCGTTAGAAGGAGCTCGCTGTCGTGTTCATCTAGGGCTAGCCATGTTTTGGTGAAAACAAGGATTCCTGGTTGCCAGTCATCGACTGCAGCCTTCATTTGATACACCTTGTTCCTTTGACTTCGTACATTGCTGAGGACTGCTCGGTGAAAACTGGAGCAACGACTCCAGAATCCTGACATAGAAGCACCGGGTTTAAACGGACGCAGGTGGACTGTCGGTGTGCTACACGGAAACACACAAGCTTGAGTCCGTGCACACATGTCGCGCTTCGTGTCCCGTAGGTCGTTCGAGGCGATCGGCAAGAGACAAACCTTCGCGGAGACTCACCGCAAGTACTTTGGGGTCGAAGGCAAGACGTAACAGTGCTTTGCGTTCCTCAATGATAGACAGGACTACCCTCAATCGCCTGCGGCGTGAATCTGGAGGAGTACCTAGATCCGTCTAACTCACCCACGTAGGCTTGCGAATGGTGAGTCTTGAGGCACTATGAGGAAAAGTTTTGTTATACGAGCTCTGAGCCAGTTGATATTAGTCACCATCCGCTCCTGGGGTTTCTCCATAGATTCCCTTACATTTAGAAAAATTAGATGGAAACTCTTGAGAGGGTTCTCACTCACTTCACAGCTTATCTTGCGTTCTAAATAGCTGGGCTCTATGGAGATCCCCGTCGACAGCAGACCGGGTGCAAACGGCGTCAGTTTTCCCTGTAGGTTTGTGGAGGCTATTGTAGCGACTTCCAACGACTGTGGAATAAACCTTAAATACTGAAGTTGTTACACGCAACAATGTTAGAATTCCGTTTGCATTCTCTACCACTGACTGTGCCAGTCAAAGCTTTCAAGCGTCCCCATTTAATGATGACTGAAGTCTACTTGTCGTTCGTAGAAATTACATTCATTGGCGCCTACTGGCTTTGCCGCCGATTTAGCATCAGTGATGGTGCAGCTGGATATACTAGCAACGGTGTCAGCAGCAGGCGCATCACTTGGCACAGCTTTTGAGCTAGCTACGGTTGCTGCATATGCAGGCGACGAGACATCAGCACCTAGAGCAGGGATACCGGTGCTCGTGGTGACACACTCTTAACTAGCACTGGACCGACTAGTAGGTGATATCACAACCCGTATGGGCGAAATAGTCTGAATCAATATCCATCAACCGATTAATCTTATGTTAAGTCACCAACAACTTAACTGCCAGTTGATCAGGTCCATTCAACCTGGGGAGGACTTGTTCCGAGACAACGCAGCAACTGACCTTCGTGTATGATTATATGGTGCATCAGCCAGTGATGCAGAACGGAACCACACACTCGTTCACATGAAAGCGATACTGATCATGATGGAGGCCTGAACAGTGTTTGTTGTAACAATGTGCATACTGCTCGCATTGCAAAAGAACTGGTGAGGAATTGTTGGGGAACTCCGAGTAATTGGTTAGTTGATCGCCACTGCCCGATCGTTCGCAGAGCGGTAAAGAGACTAATGCTTTTTTCTTCCTAGATATCTTGGTACTTCTTGATTCATTAATCATAATCAGGTAATAGAAGACAAACAGAGAATATAGGAAATGAAAATAGATGGATAACTCTGCAAGTGTGACTGTAGGGTCAGTCGGTGAGGAGGAACAACCGGATGACAGGTGAAATGGAAACACTAGTGACAGCTTTACAAGCCTCCGCGAGTTCATCCGGCCGGTGTGAAATTTTTCTATCACAACTCTTCAGTTGTTTTCAGAAAAGGCTGAGTTTGAGGTAACTGAAGTGATTTTCAACCGAGCTGCGGTGGTATTGGCTTCTGGCGGGCAATCTCCGATATGAGGACCGTTTCATTGTTCCACTTCAGAAACCGAATCTACTGCCGCCACCTCCGGGCGGGTGATTTCCCCGCCTTGTGCTGTTTCCTAATTTGTGAAGATGAAGTGCGAGCTTGCAGGACCAAATCTCTTTTTGATTCCTCGGCACGGTTAGCAGCATCTGAGTTCAGTGGGGAGGTGGCATATTGAATAAGATTTTTGAAAATGTTATCCGCAACTTTCAGCTCGGTTTAGGTCGATACACAAGAGTTGCAGCGAATGCTGTTGATTCCCACCATCTTGCGCATGTGTTTCACAGCTCTCATTGTTGATTTTGTTAAGGTTCGTTACACTATTCTGAGACTGCTGTGCCTTGTTTGATCAGTGTTGAAGGGTGGCCATATCCTTCATTTTTCTAAGAATAAACAGCACCCATCATTTTTATTCTTACACCAACTACTATAACCGCTTCTTTTACTCTTATTCAGTCTGACCAGTGTATATTTCTGAATGTCAAAATAAGACATTCTTCTTTCATGTTCTTTCTTGAGTAGCTTATAATTCTTAACATATCTCGGTGCGTTTGTTTGAGTGAACTCAATTCCGTTTTATCGTCCCCCATTACTGAGCGGTGTCTAGTCGTCAGAGTTGTTGTACTGGCACATTCTTTGTTTAATTTGTGAGGATATTTCACTTTAGAGGTGAGATATTTAATTTTCATGTACATTGATTCAATTAGTACCGTAGTAAATTCAGTTTTCACGAGCGTCTTCTCATTAACCGTTTCGGAGAAGGATTATCTTCTCTGCCTTTGGATATTGAGAAAGGCGTTTTTGCATTAACGGATTACGCGTAACTCGTTATGAACCTTGAATCGTTAACGGAAATTTAATACTCATTCTGCAGTAAGAATGAAGGAAGATAAGATTTTACTTAATATTTATCAGGAAGTGTCGACAGAAGTGGCGCAGTTGCAGTTGTCGTCCACTAATAGGACGGTCTCTTTGGTTTGTACACAACAGCGAGATCATTGGTGGTGTACGTTAGCCCTTTTTCTGAAGGGTTACAAGGCCAAGTTGCGGAGGCTCACAAGAAGGTCACCCAAGCGGAAGGGAGGCGAACCCAGAGAGGCATATGGTCCTCGGAAGACCATTCATACGAAGGATCACCACAAAACACAACAACAAAAGGGGCACTGAAAAATGACGAGGAAACGTATCTGGGTGACAGCCAAGAGCATACCGCTATACACATTTGCCTGGTTGGTTCAATCTTTCACACCGGCTTCGGGAATGCTGTCACCCAGCGTTTGCAAAGTCGATCGCCGTTGTAGTTAATATAACTACGAGCGGCAGCCCGTTCTGTATATCTGTTATTTAACATAGAAAAGATTTCGTTCCTGTAGTCCTCCCGACGCGAGATTGGGGTGGGCTCAGCTCATGTTCTGTGGGCGGTGTGCTGCCATTCCCCATAAGTTTATGTCCTCTTGCTTCACGTTCCCTTCAGAAGCTGGAACATCCGTATATGATCACCCACTGTGCACTTTTCTTCTAGTGGGAAAGGCTTGAACAGGGCAGTGTGGAAGTGTAATTAATTCTCTTGAGTCTCACAGACAACTTGCTGAATCCACGCTCGACCCTCTCCAGTGCTCTCTTGTCACTCTGTAGTTGAGGCGACCATGTCCCAAGGCAGTTGTCCACGTGCAAATCTTCACAATTGTGTGAAGGGGCAGCATATCAGGTTCCTCTGATGCTACGGACACTTTCAAGTGGTACAGAACTACGTCGGCCTTTTGGGCTGAGCACGGGGTGGGTGCCTTCAAGCTTGGGTTTGTGCGGGTCTTCCAAACCCTCACTTAAATAACTAGCCTCACGTCCATGACCCCACTAGGTTATCTTATTGGCCAATCTGCCGCCCTCATTACAATTCCAGATGGTTGGCTATAAGTGGAAAAATTAGGTGATATCTTCAACTATGTTGTCCACTGGTAAATTTAATCAAAGTTCTGTCCTCTGTGTCGGACATCCTACCAAACTTACGTCGGCCGTGAACAGGTAGCACGAATGAGTTGGCTTTCGCATTAGGCCATCAACGCAGATAAAGGGGAGTTAAAGTTCGAGATCCATCTTATCGGCGCTCAGCTACTAGCGGTCGTCAGATTCCATTTGTTTTCCACTGTATCGAATTTCGGAGTTCACTCATGTGAAAATCCGATCCGACCCTATTTCCCCAAAATGTTTTACCCCTGTATATTCTACCACCCCTGTTTTTGGCCGCTGATTGTACCTCGACCTTGATGGTTTTGCTTTATTGTGTCAATTGACGGCTGTGAGAATAGGTAGATATTGCTTGTCGTATTTGCTTGAATGGTGCGTGCGTCATTTTTTGTCCATATGACTGCAGAACCGTTCTATTGTACTGGGTCTGATGCACTATACGGCCGATCATTACTCGGTGACAGCACTAGATCGCATCATGAGAGCCCTCCCCGTGCATCTACAACATAAATGGGCAGAAACTGCGGATAACACTTTTGGTATGGAACGAGAACTGTCCTTTAATGAACTGACCGAGTTTATCTCGTGTTGCGGGAGGATTACGCGCGGCAGGTATGGTCAAGTAGTTAATAAACGTGAACGGAAGGACTCGGGGACAATATATTTGTCTGGGAGCAGCCGTTAAGATACGAAAAAGGGCGCCTTTAGGTCATCCAGCTTTTTCACTGGTCAAGGTGGGGCAAAAGACCCTAGTAGTAGCAGTGCCCCGCGTTCTCGTAGGCATGCCCTCGGGGCGTGTGATTCCTTCCTCGCCATGGAGGTGCCTGCGAGACGACACAGTATGCGACGACTTGGATGCGGTTTTGTTTGTCCTAGGTTGTACGGCCGAGCTTCAGATTGCAAGGTTAAATCGCACTGTAGCGTAGGCGGATGCAGTGCGCGTCACCATAGTTTACTGCGCCTCACGCGCACAGAGCCCGTGGCTGACGAAAACAGTAGACATCAGGGTGCCTGCAATATGGCCAGTACAGTTGAAGGGCGCACAAAAGTAGGTATTGTGCCGGTGAAACTTGACCCGATGAATGGTTTAGTGTCAACATATGCATTCTTAGACAATGGCTCAGACACTATTCTGGTGAAAGAGTAACTGCTTGAGCATATCGGTGTCGCAGGTGCCCAGTCCACTCTATCAGTCACAACTGTGAATGGGTTAACCACCACCCGTTGTAAAAGTGCCCGCCTGAGAATTGTTTCCCTGGATGGGCAAGAGACTGTTGACATAAACAATGCTTATTCAGTGACCGATCTACCCATATAACTGGTGTCGTTGATAAAGGGGGAAGCCCAACGACGGTCACACTTGAGGGATCTTCCGTTCGATGAGATTCACGATGCAGAAGTGACAATCCTTGTTGGCTGTGACGTGCCCGGTGCTCACCGGTCTATGGACCAGAAGCTTGAAAATCGCGGGCAACCCCATGCAGTCAAATCAGTACATGGTTGGGTTCTTAGCAGCTTACTCCAAAGAAAGCCACGAGAAACTGTCCCCGTAAATTGAACCCGTTATGATGAAATTGGTTCGACAGATATGGTCACCAGGTTGTACAATAATGGATTCATTGATACCATGACATCCGAACCCCTCTTTCACGTGAAGAGCTTGCAGCCCCGTCGATCACGCGTAACGCAGTGAAGTTAGTCAATGGGAACTATGAAGTTCCTCCTGTATAGCGGAGTAAAACTATGCTTTGGGGCGGTAATTATGCATTAGCTTCGAGAAGATTGTCATGCCTGCGCAAAAGATTATTACAGGACAGAACCTTGCGTTTGCGGTGTAGCGCAATCAGATTGACAAAGGTTAAGTGGAAGGGATTCCTGAACACCAGATTGAGCCAAGCTGCGCCAAACGTTAGCAACTACCTCATCTGGTGGTGCGCCCTAAAATTTTGGGCAAACTACGAGTTATCTTTGAGTTTGCGGCTATGTTTCATGGTCATTCGCTCAACGATGGACTTTATCAGAGGCTGGACATGACCACCAAGTTGGCAGGCATGTTACTTAAGTTCCGTGCAGAACCTATTGCCGTTGCAACAGACATTGAGGAAATGTTATCGCAAGTGAGAATGCCCGAAAAGTATCGCGGAGCGTTCCGCTTCTTTTGGTGGGCGGATGGTCATTTGAATATGCGTCCTACGGAGTATCAAATGAGAGTACATCCATTCGGCGCTAAGTCCTCCCCGTTCTGCGCTAATTTCGCCCCATAACAAACAGCCGGCGATCATGGCCATCTTTTTGATGAGGTTAAGAAGAGAAAAGTGAAGGATAATTTCTACGTTGATGACCGCCTGATTCCAATGCGAGATATTAATGTCGCCGAGCGGTTCGTGGGGCAAGTTTGTGGTCTGCTTCTGGAAGAAGATTTTCGACTGAGGAAGTGGCTCTCGAACAATCGCGGAGTGTTGAATATCATCCTTTCCTCAGGGCGCGCTGAGCTTTTGCCTGAAATGAGGATTGAACCCGTACCGCCTTGACGTATCCGGGATGTCCAGTGGGACGCAGAAACCGATTGTTTTGTGTTAAGTTTCTCCCCACCAGGCAGGCCGATCATAAGAAGAAGCCTGTTATCATGTCTCCATACTTTATACGACCCCCTAGAGTTTGTTTTGTCGTGGTTACTTTCAGGGGAACCTTTAATGCAGGCCCTATGTCAAGCAGGTTTGCGCTGAGACGAACTCGTTAATGTTGATAACCAACGTGTGTGGGAAGATTGGTACAGTGGCTTGCGCAGTCTAACCTTCTAGAGCTCGGCTCCTCTCTGTTGTTTTTTGAACCTGTTGACCGCTCGAATGAACTTTGTTGGGTGTGAAGGTCATGTTATGTGATTATGGTTCATCTTTAGCCTACTTGGCATCAATTTTTAATGATCTCCTGGAAACGATTTGTCGATCGAAACCGTTGAGGTTGTCTTATTATTAACTTTAATAATTTGTCCAATAGTACCATGACATTGTGAACCAATCTTGTTTTGACCATTTAAGATCGTTGGTTTGTTGCTGCGCGTTGCTTAACGTCTTCATGGAATTTCGTACATCCGCCACTTCAACATTATGAAAATATCTTGCAACGCGCGCCAAGGTCTTGGGAGATACCTTCGAAATCCCCGGGTTTAATGTTGACAGTCTGTGACTCATTAAACCAGGCGCCTTCTAGAGGTCTGGATTACAAACTTCGGCCTACCCAACTTCATTCAGGCTTTTAGTGATTTCATCTAAAAGATGGCAGGCTTGCTAGACACGGTCGCCGTCTTATATAGCCGTGTTGTTCGGACGTCAAAAGATCAGGCTTTGTAACTGGTAGGGCTACTTAGAGGAGGCGTTTTTAGCTGAGTATAGCCAGTTCATAAGCTGTTTGAACAGATACTGGAGATAGATATTCCTCGCTGTGCATGGAAAGGGGACATCTTCAGGCCTATCTTCGGGACAGGTGATCGGCACTCCACCACTAGCTACTGGCCATTCAGTCTCATAGGAATCCGATGCCAACTGATAGAGCGTTTGTTTAATGGCGCCACACCTAGGTAATTTTTAGAAGATGCCTTTTATCCTCTACCAAGCATAGTTTCCTCTGTCGTGCGTAGCAGTCATGCTAGTTTCCATGAATGCCCTAACGAGTGCCAAAGACCGTGGCCAAATTTCAGCCACAATCCTCTGACATTCCATCAAAACCTTAGGCTGCGCACCACATAGCCCCCTCAGATGCAAAAACTAGAAGCTTATGGCACACAATGTTGGGTTTTCCGTCATATTTATAGGTTTTCTGACGTCAGACTCTCTAAGGTTTGGGCGGTCTCCGATTTCTGTTTTCCTTTTCGAATTTTGCACAAGTTCCCCGGCGGTCATATCTCGGTCCTTCACGATTCTTAATTCATATCACTGATCCTGCAGAGGTTAATTCCAACAATTTTCCTGGGTATGTTTACGGTTGAAGGGTTCAGAATACCGCTGATCTCACTCTGTTGCCGGCTTGCCCTTGGATGGATCAACCTCTGATCAGTCGACCGGAGTCTCCCAGTATGACGGTAACACTGCACACCTCTCACTCCTGTAGATGTTGACATCGGCTTCCTGATTCAGACTTAGTTAAACGCAGTAAGCTCGACGAAAAGTCCTCAGGACAGCCCAGGTGTCCGGCCGCTGTCTAACTTATCTTTTACTGTTGCGACGAGGTGGCTACAAAATAAGAATTCGCCTCTTTCTTGCAAACCAAACGGATCTTCCTCCGCATAGGCAATAAGCGTTTTAATACCAACCGAATTTTGGAAGAGTATTACTTGCGTATGCTAACCAGATCTGTACACTGACATAACGAAGACCATACCCGCTGTTGAGTGTGTCCAGTGTGTGGTCACGATGCCGGTTATGGGGTAACTAAATATCGTGTGCGCGTCTCAACCGGAAATCCTTGACCCCCATCCACTGAAGTTCGACGACCACTCAGTGAAGTAAATCTCACGAACTTCTTCAGCGTGAGACTCATGTATGCGTTCAATCTATTGGGGCTAATAGCGGCCAAGGAAGTGACGGCAGAAAGCATTATCAACTGCGTCTGCAGACCTTCCTCGGAAAACTACTCTTTTTCATGGCTATTCAACCACTGGAACGGTGTTCATTGCCAGTTATTCGGCAGCGCTCATACAGATCACTTGAAAGCTACTGGATATAGCTAGACTCGAGCTTGCTTTTCGTTAAGTACTTGGTATAATCTTCAATGGCGATGCAGTAACCTGTTTTTAACTACTGACTGTGAGGTAGGCAGGTGTCCAATTGATACCAAGTAAAACAAACCAACTGCATCGGCTGCCTTAAAACTCCAGTCGTGAACTTATGAACTAATAAAAAATATTGCTAGAACTCAGTTTTTTGGGTTGTTCATGGGTGCAGAAAGCTTCCAGGCTTGTGGTGAGCTCACCTCTGGTGGTATCAATAAAAGTTTAGTACAAGGATCTAGCCACGGGTTGGAAAGAACTGAACCCGGAACCGTCTCATGGGTAACCAAATCTAGAGTTGCAGCGATATTGGGCCATCGAATAAACGTTTGCTGGTTTACTCTGAGCGATCACATGCACCCCAAGTATAGCATTAATAAGAATTGTTGTCGATATGTGAAGGATACCAATAAACCTACCACACAGCAATCCGTGATTTTCAGACAAATTTCACTTTACGTAAGGACGTTCTGTCGATCGGCCAAACGGTCAGCATCTGGTTGGCGGGTCACGGCAATGGCAGTAGACAAACTGCTGACCATGAGATTCAATTTTGAGAACACAGTCGTAAACAGAGAGCCGCTGGTCAGGTGCCCATTATCACGCCTACGACAAGCCGGCCACCGGATGACCGGTATTTTGGTCAGGGGTTGGTTTGTCTACTTTGTATGGCACCATCCCAGTTACAGTTGTAGGGAAGTTAACGACCTGGTTATAGCTCTAAACACGGTCGTTTTCTTCATAAGGGCTACGACGAAGACAGACAAATTTTTGACGCTTATAATCCGGACTCATTTAGTAAGATCTGGGCTTATGGTACTGCGATCGGCAAGTCCATAACTCTCAGCAAACAGTTGGACGCCACTCTCTTCCAGTTTACAAGGTGAAGTTATGGTTTGTGAGGTCTGATTAGTATCGATATTCGATTGAGTCAGGCCATAGTTTTTACAGTACGCTGCAAATCACCGGCCCCTTTGACTTCTCAGCTACTAGTCAGTTATGTTTTATGGTTGTAGCCTGGTTGAAGCTAGCTGGACAAGCAGGCGCAAATGTCATAATGGTGCAGGTTTACCTCATACAATGACAGTACGCGAACTAATCCAATGTACCAAGCAGTTCACTTATGTTAACAGAACCGTTGAATGCGTGCATCATACAAAATCGGTCACTTAACATGTACCTAAAACAGCTTACAGCTTGTTGTAACGTTATGGTTCATCTGTATCACACACCTGGCTACTTTTAGGTCATCAGAAACAAAGCTGCTGAGTTACTTCACACTAACACAGAAAGCGGAGGACCCAGTACCACACGAAGATCCTCAATGAGAATTGAGATTAGCGATTGAAAATATTGCACTGTCAACGACTGGTGATAAATCTGACAGACTGTCTGGCCTGCCGATCGGATTCAACTCTTGACAGTTTAGTAATATAACAACTTTGTTTAAAGTCCATTGGGTGTAAGACGTGTAATTACCAACTCGAGCGCTGTGGACAATCAATCAATCAGTAGAAAGGTTCGATAGGTCCCCTTTTAAGAGGCGTTGCTTCGTGGGCTGTTATTAAATGTGCGACAACCCTCAAAACAACTACGAAAAAACCAAGCATGGTTAACGCACAATGGATGGTTGTATTCACCACCCTTAAGAGTCGGGTAAAGCTCCGTTTGTTAGTCACCTCGAAAACTCTCGACTTGCTAACGTTCCTGTTAAAGGTACACACCAACGAAACCAAAGTATTAGACAAGTAAATGAATTTTCAAGCCCACTTCATGCTGCATTTTGTAACAAAAGTTGAGAACATCAGAATTGGCGCTTTAACAGGAGACCTTTGAAAGGTGAAAAGCTCGTCCGGCCAAAGTTCAGACATTCACAGGTCCGACAGGACCTCGCTGAGTGACTGCAAATATGTAAATCTGGATACTAGGCACGGAGATAGTGTCACTGGCAACGCTGTCCCGTGTTTGAGAAAACGCATGATTCCGTTAGCGCATTTCTTGATTTAAACCGGTGGAAGTTCACATCAGATAAGTCTAGACCTTCTCGTCTCTAAGTTACAAGAATTACCCGGCCACCTAAACCTGCTTATTCCATTCCAGCCCCCAGACTTCGATATCACTCGTTACTCAGTGCACGACTGGTCGAGCCTTAATGACTTGGTTCACCATTCATTAACAACTTCCGGGTGAAATCTCGTTCCACATAGGTCATCTCGGAAAAGCAGACTAGATCTTCGTGAGTTATAGGAAACTCAGGGGTTGGCGACAACTTGAGTCACTCCGAAGTTTGAAGGGTGCCCCAACAGTTACTACAAACTCCGCAAACAACACAGGGACTGTAGATGTTTACCAAGCTTACTGCTATCTATAATGAATGTGTTCGATGTGCTTATTTCTGCATCACTGTCATCTAGATGCAGTGCCATGAGGAGTCTTTGGTTCCGTAGGTATGGTTACCAGGATTAAATTGTTGGTGTGAAAATGAATGTGCCCTGTTTAATTACAAATACTCCGTCCGTTACTTCCAGACTGTCAGATGTCGTGGCCTGTGTGTGATAAACGAAAGTATAACTGGGTTTAAACCAACTGAGGGGAAGAAAGTGAAAATTTGCGTTTTAACAAAGACACAGCTACATAGCTACCGATAGCTGAAACTCATCCAATCAATTCTGAGGGTGGAACTAGAAGTTGTGGTTTGCCAAGTTGCCCTCGTTTTCCAGAAGGTGTTCAATGAAAGCGGCCGCCTGGCTAGGTAGGTAAGGTGAATATGTAATTATGTCTTGGCTTGTACACTGCATCGAGCCGGGGGACTATGCCGATTAGGTCTTCGGTTCTTTCAGGTTCGACCATGCCGGCCAGGCCAGGGGGAAACAGTTACAAACAATCGCTCACTTCATGAATTTCGACACGGCATTATCAACTAAGTTCGGGGTGTTTAGACGGTACAGCACGAATCTATGGTTGAATGGCAGAACTACGCTTATGGTTGCGATGCTGCTGTCTTCCGTGTAAAAAAGGAGAGGTTTTGAAAAGTTACCATCAAACAAAAAGCACTCCGATTTTTCCACGGTTGACCGTAACCGCCGGCGTATCATCCAGTACAGTTCAAAAACCCACATGAACCGTCAGAAGCTCGAAGTAGCTTACAGAACACATTCTGCCCGCACCACCGAATGGAAGCATTTGTCGTCCGACACATTGCGCGCTCGGGTTGAGCCAGACCTCTACTGCCATGCTCGTCAGACGTTTCAGCCAGAGGCTTCGCCTAATCCTGTCAAGAAAAATCCATTCCTCTTTCTCTCACGGAGCGACCAAATATGAGACCGCATGGGTCAGTCTGAGGCACCCCATGAACGCAAGATGTTGTCCGTTGGAACATGGATCATTCGTATGCTGATGGAGAGACGCAGCTACGGGCAGCGGAAAAGCCGCACTGTACTAAATACCATAGGCGTGAACAACCACAACATCAATACCGCAGCCTCCAGTGAGATGAGGCTTGCAGATCAGGGTGGGCTTCGAAAAGCGGGTTTTAGGTGCACCTTGTGCTAGATAAACCGCTCAGCAGGCGGCGCCCGGTAGGACTCTGGCTGTTTCGAAGTACCTGACTGCATGAACTACTCGTCGGCAAAGGAACTCCACGGCGCCAGCCCTAGAATCATGCACACGTGCATGCCGCCAGGTGCAGATAGGCTGGTCAAATTAATTGAGGTTTACGGTCAAGCTGTATGCCACCCCGATGATATACACGATCGGTTCGATGTGCACCTGTCCACCATAGTCCGGTCGGCGCTGGTTATTGACCGGCTGGTTGTTATGGGTGACTCCAACGGGCGTGCTTGTTGCAACTAAGCGGCCGTTCGGTTGTCCTTGGACCCCACGGCATTGGTTGAGTCGACCAAGACGATGCTCGTCTGCTCCACCTGTGTGCCAACCACTAGCCAGCTGTTACGAACACCCGATTTTAGCTGGGTGAGAGCGACGCCACAAAGCTGTCACCATATATATATATGATTACGTGATTGTGCGGCGGCGAGAACTTCGTGAACTGCGTAGCGTGCGAGTGATGCAAGGGGCCAAATGCAATACAGGTCACAGGCTGGTCAAAGTGGGATTAATTGTTACCGAACGCGAGTGTGTTTATTTTAGATCATCCGGACGCTACGAGAAGTTCCACGTCAAACGACTGTAAACTCAAGGACCAGGACCACATTTCAACGTGCGATGGCCGTTAATCTGAAATAGCCCCCCAATCCATTACCCCGGGTGTAAGCAATAACACCGCAGGGAAAAATCAGAGCAGTAGCCATCGGGCCGATCAATATCCGGCCCCCTGAATGGCCGGACAGGTTTAAAAACGCCACTTTAGCTACCACAAACTTAAAGTGAGAAGAGAATGAAGCGTTTGATGTGTCAACAGTGGAAACGGATGTTCAGGTCAAAAGGCCCACTCTTCGGAACTTTCGTCGTGACCTCATCGATCGGCCCCGCGGTGTCATGGACGGCTGGTGATAAAACGAGGTGGACAGGTACAAAGTAACAGTGACCACGGGCAACATGAGGAGCTTCGCGATCAATCATAGGTGGTTTTTGGTCCGTCCATTCTGTCTGCCTAATGAACGATTAACTAGCACTGTGGCTTTTCGCGCATTCAATTAGAGCACATCATGAATGTTTGGCGTAAGCGCCCTGGTGGCTCAATAAACCACCACATTTTCATTCATCGGGGGACTGCAATTATCTTCCAGCAAGATGTCGATTCCTTACCTGCTCTTGTTACAGATTTAGTGAAACCGCGCAGGATTTTCGTACAACCGAGAAACGGAAGGGGCGAAGTTAAAAATGAACTGTGGGTTGGCTTTCTAATCTCAAATGTGTGAAAGTCTAACCCAAATCTGATCATTTCGAGTATCCACCTTGTATAGTTTGCCTCTTCTGTTTCTGACGGTTACCTGGTTCTCGCACCAGATATATTTCTATCGCGCCTTTCCGGCAATTGTGCGAATAGCCAACTGCCCATTATTGTACATTGTTTGAGTGATACGTGGAACATTTTCTTGGAGCTCGGCTGACTTTAGTTATTTTCGAACCTCTTGATTGCTCAGAAGAACTGTATGGGACATGGATACCATAACGCATGGTTATAACTCTCCTTCAGTCTGTTCGGTACCAAGATGAAATCCTTTTCCTAGAAAAGACATGACGTCGGAAACCGCTGAGGTTGTCTGGCGGCCCACACCCATAATCTGTTCAGCATTACTGTGAAACTGTGACCCTGCCTTGTTTTGATTGACTAGATGCGTTTGTTCACCGCTATACGTCGCTCAACTTCTTCGCTGTGGTTCATATCTACTGCCAGGGAAAATTCTAAAGGATTGTGACCCAGTTTAAAGCGTGCTTTGCTCCAGCTGGTTTGTTTCATCTGGGAACAGGAAGTAGTGTCTCGAGAGCATGAAGATGTCCTGATCGTGTTCTGGTTAAAGGCAATGGTAATTAGCGATGCAGTGACAGTTAGTGGGTCATAAACATGCGGAGCTGCGCTGAAAGAGTCTTATTGCACCTGTTCGATGTGGGTGATTTAGTGATCAATATTTATGAGGAACAGTTTGGATTCTCGGCTAGTCTTAACATGATCGACACAGCGGCTGCCGCTCAACATACCCAGTGGAAGTGTTGTTAATGCAGCGAATCGCTACATGCCCTGTTTGCAAACTTTAGCATGGTGTTTCATTCCGCGAAGTTTGAGGCACTATGGACGATGCCTGGAAAATTTGGATTTCTGGATATTTTCATTAATTTAATTAGACCGTTGCCCGTGGGCACGACGACGAAGGTACAGTCGCGTGGACCAACCCCTGATGGCGTGGAGCACTGTTGTATCATGGCTTAACCCTTTTAAATTTGAGTCTGACAACAATGCTAACAGGTCCTCATTAGGGCTCGGAAGACGATTTTGAAATTGAATGGGGCATAGATGACCAACTGTTGAATATTCCACGTTTCGCGCCCCAGCTCGTTTACTTACTTCAACGACGCGCGCACTACTGCTGGAAGATGATAGTGCGTTGTTTTTATGTAGCGGGTTGGAACTTCAACCATCGGCCACGACCTTCACGATGGAGGCACGCAAATTTGGCTTGCATCTCAATAAATGCGAGATATTTTCATTCTTACAGCCATCCCGGGCGGAGGTTTGGTGTCTACACTTACAACCTGCGTCACTGGAGACATCGTTAATAGCTGTACGGACCTCTGCTACCCAGATGTCAATGCAGTGACAGATTTGTACGTCGAATGCGAGTTAACAGCTCGCGTGGCTGAGGCTGGCGTTGCTCCTGGATAACGTGAAGGGCGTGTACGAAGAAGCCACAGCCAAAACATGAAAGCCAGACTACCCATCCAGTTGTTAGCCATGCTGTCTGCGTTGTCGCTTCGCAATGAAAACCAAACGCTGTATCAACGTAAAATGAGGGAGCTCGGCTGCTTCCCAACAATGCCTTGGACGAATCCTGGGTATTTGATGGACATACATGGTCCCAAATATTGTTACCGTTGCCAGCGGACATGGACGAGACTACAGCTGGGAGGGCACTTTGCCAGGTCTGTTGATCAGGATACTTCCGCTGGATGGGCGGTGACCAAATTCTGCAGCAGCCGCCGTGCAAGCAATTAGGCCAGCAGCGGAAAACTGAAATACCGGTATGTTATTCAGGTAAGTCTTATGTGTTGTAATATTGATCTTAAATCTTGCGAGAACTTCAACTTTAGCCGGACGGCCTAGCAAAGTACAACCCGGGCCGGGGTTGGAAGATTCGACGAACAACACGTGCGTGACGGAGAACTGAAGTGCGTGCCAGACAAATGAACGGTGGGTGACTATATGACGTTGCGATGACTATGGCCGTTAATGCGCTGGCCGTCTTGGGTTAGTCGGTTGCCAGCCTGCTGACAGTAAACCGTTGGCGAACAGGTGATAAGTACGTCAGATTCATGTCCACCATTTCGTTTGTATCACGCAGCTTCACGGTCGCCTATTGAATCATCTGCTCTGCTTTTCTGAAATCTGGATCCTTGAGGCCATCTATCCTCGTTTTATCAGTTTTGTCGGTGCATCTGTTTGTTTTTAGTTTACTCTTAAGTTTATGTTTCCCTCCCTATTCTTTCTGAAGTGCGGTAGCACCTAGTCTTACAGTGAAATTCTTGCCTGATACTTTCAGTATTTTTCTTTTCCATCCAGGTTTTACCAACGAAGTCTGCCTATTTATCTTTCAAGAGATAAGCGTTTGACTTTCCAGTAGCTCACCAACTGACCAACCAGAATTGGCCGAACGGACTCAAAGTCTTCTGCCCACGCGTCTATCGGTCTCACTCTTTCAGGCTTACACTAGATGCGTGGTGTGTGGAGGCAGCCACAAGCGATTCATGGCAAGCCTCCTGTGGCGACATTCATTTGCAGGCGTTCTTTGTCTTCGACCACCGTGACAAGCCAATTTACAATGGGCGCGCCCAACCGTGAGTTGATTATATCCGCACATTTGAGCAGATCATGCGTGTGTCATGAATCTACTGATGACTGTTGCCTGGCAGGCTGGTGTAGTTGACCGGAACATCGGCAATGTTCCCAAACGCCTCGGCTTTGTTAAAACGTTCAATATTGTGGACCACACTGTCCCGTGCCACAACTATATTTATTGTAGATATGACAAGGAGATGGCAAATTACATCAGGCTACCTTCTTGGCTGAACTAATTGTCGGCAAACTAGAATGAACATCACAGTCGTCAGTTTGTTGCTGGAAGACATATGGAGAAACGATTGCCTGTTGCAGCAGCCTTTCGGATTAATGAGAAGAAGCCGCCGCAGGGCTGTTTAAAAAGACTGAAACACACTACAATGGCGCATAGTTCCGGTGGAGGTGATGGAAGTATACATACTGAATACTTCTTGTCAACATATACCCACGGATTTTTGTCAGATACACTCTACTGTGAATAAGAGGGAACTCAAGCCCTGGGAAACCATCAGCAAAGCAAGTAGTCTTACAGGGCCATCCTTTAGTCTATTGAAGCTACTTACATGTTTCAAACAACCAGGCTCTTGTTTGTGCATATTCTTATGCACCGTCCAGCTTCCATCAGCAGTGGAGTCACCAAGATGACCACTGTCGCATTCGTGACACCTTTTCGGTGAGCTCAATACCAACGGTCCGGCCTGTTGTCTTCCTTCGGTTTGCCAAGTCAGCAGTGGTCTGTAGAAAGCTATAAAATACCGAATTTTGGCCACGGTCAAGGAGATCAAGATTCGACTGAATATTTTACTCTTGTTTGCACAGGAGAGTTTTGTTTAAAACCTACGTTTGCATTGGCCTGCCGGGGTTCTAGCTGCGTCATAGCTGTAACTTACCTGTGTCAAAACACTATCTCTATGAGTGCTTGCGATGTGGTCTATCCCAAGTGAACCTGCTATTTTCTTTGTTCGCACTGTTCTGACAAAGCCGTTTCATATATACGTTGGATATCTGACTTGACGAGGGGAAGCCAAAAACCAGACTAGTTGAATACACCATTTTTCAACAAAACTATACCGGAGGTGACCGTAAGACTTTCTGCGTCTGCATGGTATCAAAATGACACACAGTAGCGGCGCAATTAAGAAAAATAATCTCAAAATCAGAGGGACACCTCAAACGCGCGAGTAAAAGAAGCGCCCCATACAAAATCAAACGCAGTGATATCGCACAACGTAACGTTAAAGAAGCAGGATGAGAAGTATCCAAACAGACACCGTTGGAAATGCTCGTCAAGAGACATTCTCGGTGTAATCTGATCTGCATCTGTGGGGACTAAAGTGGACAAACACTCAACCTGAACACTGCAGGATTTATTACTCAAGAAAACATCAAACAGGCAGGATAAATTGCAAGGTCTGGTACTCATCAGCAAGTTCACTGGAGAACACACTGACTTGGGTTAAGGCGATTAGCCACTGAGGGTCGTAAACGTGTGTAAGTTTAAGCGCCGTCACTCCCAAGCACCTATATATCCGCGAGAAGCAACGCGAATAGGTCGAACCCGCAAAAGTAGCTGGACAATAGATGCACAATTACAAACGCTTTCGAAAACCGAGAAGTGACCCACCCAATCGAACAAACAGTATCAGAAGACCACGTTTCAGTTCATGACCAACACAGACAGGAAGTCACCAATCATATTCCGCTCAAAAGCTTAGTAGGTGTTAGGAATGACCGATCGGGGTTACGATTAAATCTCAAAAGTTAATTATCATTAAGGTCAAGGTTTAAGGGCAGTAGGGAGTAACAACTCAGAATTCGGGTAAAAAGTCAACCCACTGTTGAATGTATCAACAGGCATTCACCGAACTGCACACAAACTTCTACGCTGAAATCTGTGAGCTTAAATGCTTAGGTGGTGGTGGAATCAATTCGTTTACAGCCAAACTACACCACTCGGCAAACAACGGAATACTCCGACCCTCAATCCGGGTCAACAACACAACGGCTGTTCTCAACATTTAGAAACTGCTTTCGCTAAAATTCAATTGCGTTTTAGCCAACCACACAGATTAGTTCGGGTGTCACCTTGTTTTAACGATTTTTCGGGTGTTTCTTTTTCAACGTGTCTGTCAAGTGTATGTTCCTGCAAATGTGTCGACTAGGTTTAAAATGTGCTTAGTCAATTCTACCAACAACTTGCCAGCCCTGAGACAATAACTATCTGCTGTGTCTCGTGTGCCGAGCCCTCTTTTCCTTCCTTGCGTCAAACGAAACAATGTTGAACTTTCAGCAATGAGACTGTATGATTTTTGGTTTTGGCTTATGTGGATTATACAGAAATACTTTAAAAGAGATTAAGATGAATAATTGTCACCCGGACCTTAAGTTGCACACGCTGAAGGCGGAAGAAGCTCAATGGAAGCCATCGCCCATTCCCGGTTATGTTTGCAGAAACTTCCAAATATCTGAATAACGCAAAAGTTGCGTTTTCGGTCGACCTGTATTCCGTATACTGTTCGAGCAACTTTTCATGAGTAGGTAGAATATAGTCTATCAGAGACTCACAAGTCGACTTGCCGACTAGGCGATTAGACAGGCTCAACAATAACGGCTTTCCAGAAAAGCGTGACAAAGTTTGTCGACTGAGAAGATCACTAGCAATTATAAGTCCCCTATCCCACACCTACACCGATATCTGTAGACTGAAGCAAACCAAGTGGTAGCGCCGGACATTAGCTGGTTCTGAATGAATCGACGTTTTGAAAAGACTGATGTATCAGGTAACTAAGACTTAATGATGGAACTTATCGCTTTGTAGAGTGTGGACACCGTGGGATATTTGAGTGGCGTTTGCTTCCAATAAAAAGCTCGAATTAAACGAGATGTCCACTTATTTAACAAGCAATGCAGGCATTCGGGAATATAAGGATGGAGCCTGGTGAGTCACTGCTGAATACTGTCATACAGAAGAAAAACCTTTCGATTGAACGCAACTTAAACGACTAGCGTATAGGTGTTCCTTAGCCATGCGTAAAGCATCTTCTAAAAGCGTAGCGACTGAAAGTTATCCAACGTGCCGGGGATCTCCGTGTCAATTAGTTTGCAGTACTCTAGGCAGACAACGACTGTATGTGCTTTCCAACCTGGCCAACAATCCGGTGGTTTATCTCTGCCCGACTTGTCGAGAACGATCTGGCTTCAGGGACGCCAGTTCAAGACGTATACAACCGTCCCTCGATCATCAAACAGTCCCAATTAATGCAGCCGGTCGCACTTTCATGACTTTTGAAACCGCAAGTGTGCAGTAGTTTCAAAAGCAGAAAAAGTTCCAGGTTCAGACATCGGAATGTATTTTCAACGAACACAAAGATTTCTTCACTCTAAAAGGTAGATCATAAGCGTGACTAAGGGCTGTAACAGGGCCCACGCAAATGTTGTGAGTTTCATACGCATCGTTCAACAGTACATTTTTGAAATGCGCGACTGCGAAGCACTTTTAAGTTAATTTGTTCGGGGGCGTATGCCGTGGTCGTTGTTCATCTTTAGTCGCGCAAAACGCAACATTTGATATAGTTTCAATCAAGTTAGATTCAGCTCCTCGAACTTTTATGATACCTAGGCTAAACTAAATAAGTCCGGATATAACACCGCAGAAGTTAGCTTTGGATTATACATTGCCGAGAAGATGCTTTATCAATTCAATATGCTTTACCTGTAAGTTTGTCAGAATCGCTTGGAAGCCAGAAATAGGCATTATAGACGTGAATACTTTGCGTGGGTGTGCCAGCTACACGCAACCTGTTCCCCTTAAACAAATTCTGATAAGTCTGTTCCATGCACTCGATTGCAACCTAGTGACTTTGAGTGAAGCACAAGCGAAGCCACCTTGCATTGTTTGGTTCGGTACTGTTTGGCCTGGTCAGTGGGGTACATTTCTGCGGCCAAATGGCAGGAGTGAGCGATCCTTTGGTTGACGTGGTGCTCCTCATGGTAGTCCCATCGGACGACCCAATAAACTTGATGTATCTCCGACTTAAAAATATCTTTGAAGTGATTTAAGTCGGTTGCTAAATACAAAGTTTAAGGAATCTGTAATTTAGCTGACCTTTAATGATCAATTTTTCAGAACTTGTTCCGCTTTGGCAGCGTGACAATCATGCGCTCATGGAGCTGGCTGGTTTATGTATATGAGTCAATGACCTTGAAGGACCACACCAGACTGCAATATAGGTCATGGTGGCTACTGATGTACTCGATAGAGTAAAATTGTTTATCTGCAAAACAGGAGGCAGCGCCAATTCAGCAGTGTGATATTAGGCCTTTGGTCCACAAGAATTTGGGTCACGTGATCAAGCTATCGTGGATATTTAGGGGTCACTTGACATGTTCGTCTCAAGGACAGCAGCTGCTCATGTTGCGTCAGAGAGATAGAATCCACTGTATCCCTCGTGCAGATGGTTATAAATGAGACAAAAACAAGCCGAGCAGGCCTGTGGTTTATACCTAGCGGCAGAAATCTTTATCATAGGAGTTGGGCTTGTGGCCCTATCTTACTGTCATCGTCGAGTGAGTTGAGGTAAGTCTGTTGGTGGATGAATATGTTTCGCAGCGTAGTGATGTTGACAGTGAAAAACATCCCCGAAGTATCTTTTTCACAGAGGATTCAGAACTATATCCTGTCAGTTTGCGAATCGGCGCAAAATTAACTTCTGGTTCTTCACTCGTTGAGTTCGTGAAGGTGCTTGAAGAAGAAGTGGTTGGAACGGGGCAAACGACAAAGATTAAGCGTAGTCCTCTTGAGTGAAGTTGGGAAATTTCTTGGCTTCCTTGATTGATTAGTGAAGGCGGTGGAGTAAACGAACAGTTTAAATGACAGCTTTGATAATTCACAGCAAAATATGTAGCCATTTAATATACATTGGTCTTATGATAGCGGATGGAGCAAAACAGGCATTTCCACACCAGTAACGGCAGTATAACTCTAATACTAACAACAGGAGTCTGAAGTTTGATCGGGCGTATCATATGCTGCTCACAAGACTGCGTTCATTTGAAAAATTGTTCTAGCCTTCTGTGGCCCTTAACGTCAGAATTTTATGCGACTATGGCCACATGCTCATTGGTCTGGTTGGGTTGGAGTCACGTGCGGATAAACTCAATATATGTAGATAGTTATTTTTGTCTCTTCTTTCGTCACGTTTTACCGTGTTGTAGTTTGTGGGTAATGGATGACTGGTTGGGATACAGCGAAGGTTATCGGGACATTCCTCCAAATTTTAGTGTTCTCTGACACTGGAAACGTGCTTTTACGTTTGTGCAAGGTGAAGTCTTCAGATGTGCTGACTACTGCATTGCGTGGATGGGCTTTCAAACTACGGGCGCATAATGATTGACAGAGCTGAATTCTGTAGTGGTTAATGGTAAGTAGCTCATCTGTCTCCCGAAGGTGGAACAAGTCTAGCACTTTCAGTTGGTCTTTTAATTATGCAGTGTGAAGTGGTTGTTTACACTTTCATTTAGTTTTAAAAGATGTTTTTGCACTTGATTATTATGAAATTTACGGAAAGTCCTTGAACCTACTTCGTCGCACACCAGTTGACCTTTTGCTTAATTATCGGATGATTGCCTTTCACTAGAAGGCATTACGTTGCTTTTGGATCGGTCAGAATATTTTTTGTCCCGAAGTATGTGTATTTTGTTCTAACCTAAATGCCGGTTTTGACGTACATTTACTGGTTCCTACAAACACACTGCGCGCAAAAAAGCGCTACGACATTTCCTGGTTAAAAACCCTATACCGATACGAGCCAATAGTGAAGTATTGCTACAGCAATGTTGGTCGGCTGGATTTTGGAGTTTTGTATTACTTCCCTCCCCGACAACTTTATATCCTCATTTTTGAAAGTCGTCTACCGTAAGTCGTGGCACTGTAGTTCGCCGCTAAAGTTTAGGGTGGTTTCCACAGAACTTTCTTCATATATCCCTGGGGATTATTTCTGACGTAACCTGGTAAGCAGTATATAGATGCGACGTGAATTTCGGATTAAATCGGAATTATTTTCTCGGCATTGCGTGCTGCAAAATTAATCATCGAGTATGACTCGGCTCCGTTTCATTGCTTTGATTCTGCTGGCGGATTTTTATCATATTTTGCTGTTATCATTCATACGCACCGTTTAAAGCAATGTACACTGATCGTGTTCAGTGAAGTGTGCATCATACTTGCGCCGAAACATATGCCTCATTACTAGTAAGTTTCGGTCGCATACTGCAGGTAAGTTGATCAGGTCGACAGTCGGACACTTTCTAATGAAAACTCTGTAATAGCCAACCTGCAGCTGCCTGTGAAGCTCATGTGTGAACTTGCTGACCAATGAAATATATCATATAAGCACCGATAATGGGTTATACGTGGCAGTTCTGGAGGTAGGTTGTCAAACGAAGTAACTGCCGTTAGTAAATTGTGATGAGTATTTGCAATACTAAATTTTCTGTACAAGGACGTCTGTTTGCCTGACTAAAGCGATGTCGAAACTCATTGAAAGATGATGAGAATTGTCCTAGTAATAAGTTGACGTATAGGGTCACGTAATATTCTTTCTATTACATTTATTTTAGATTACTGATGGGCAGCAGCGTCTATTTTGGTGGACGCATAGATTTAGATTCCAAATGGAGACAGGAAGTACTCATTCTCCCACAGTTGCAAATTTCATCAGGCATGCTTCGTGATGTTTCAAGAATAGTGAGATTCATTCGGACGTTTTAGCACAACGCAAGATGAACATCTGGGTCTGTATGGTCTAGCGGTTATTTCACCCTGATGGTCAATTATTTAAACATGCTTCCGCCTCAGTAATTTTCTGCCCAGCGTCTTACTTAGTAACTGCGTTGAAAAAGAAAGAAAAACAACTCAATTTCCTTTCTTAAGTAACGAGAACCCTTCAGGTAAGTGACCGTCAAACTGCCCAAAAACGCTGTGACACTAAACACACAGCCCTCCTGAGAAGTGGGTGGATCTTTTAAGAACTGTTAGCACAAGGCATGAATCGGCTCACACACTGAGGTTTATCTCATCGATTGGAACCTCAGTAAAGGAAGTGCTGTGAACAACTGCGTTTAGGTCACTTTTAATTAGTCAGCGCTTTCTTACTTTCTTCCCTCCGTCTAGGACCATGCGTAAAATTACTATTTAGCCAACCGTTTCTCGACTTTGATGTGAAAGAGTGATTAACACTGTATTTTGAAATGTGTGCCCTCAAGGGACGTGCCGGCAGTTTAAAGTTTGTCTATGCAGGTGGAACAAAGTGAAGACGCTCACTAAACAAGTTGAAAAGCTGACTGGGGGTCAAAACAGTAGTTTTAGATAAATATAGAAAACAAGCTCTGTAAAATGGGATATACTTACGTTTTCCACGAGTGGACTCCATGGTTTATACCCCTCGGAAGACACAGCTTCTATAATAGTGTACGTCATCGCCCACGCAAGTACTTTGATGATTAATGCAAAAAAAAGGTTTGCGTGCACCGTATTTCGAGTACAGTTGAGTAATCTATAATTATTGAAATCAAAAGCTGTTTGACAACAACGACATACCTGAGTTTACAAAATATCAGTAGCGCAATACATACACTTCCGAACGAAATTAAATAACCAGTAACGAAAACGATTCGCAAAAACAAAGTCAGGTCCTGTAGGCAATACATTTAGAGAATTTTGGTGAGTACTTCACATCCTACCATCTCAGTGAAATTGGCGGGAGGCAAGCATTCAGAATGGTTTGTTCCTGATAACCACTGGCCATTTGATTGGCATTCACGGGAGACGTTTCCTGTAACAGTAAAGAACGTTTTTTAATCAATGTTGTTTTGTACATAGCAATTAATATAAAAACAATGTACACGAATTCGTTATCATAATAAGAACAGTGTGATCTGCAGGCCACTAATCACTAAATGTGTTGATGCGATTATTACTGAGTCTTCTGTTTTTACCATGCCATCAACCGTCTGACCCGAAACTGAGAAGACGAAGCCGACGTGGTAGTGCCGCTCACTGGAAGAACGAGTCAGGAGTAGGCCGCAGGATCTAAACATATAGAACGCAACGATGATCACACGTGGCCGAAAAAGCGCACAGTAAATTAGATGAAATGACTACCTATGTTAGTTAGAGAGTTGGGATAAATGGCGCTTCAAGTGACACCAGAAAGCAAATGCGAGAGACGACATTCTGGACAGTGCATGGGCGTTCGACTGCGAGGCTGCAGTCTGATTGGCTGGATGAAACCAAACCATCACCCACCATCATATCATCCGAACCGGGCGCGTCGACCGATATGGCACAACGCCTAGCTGTTTTGTTAGATGCGACTCTATCGGTTTGAAAGCGGAATCAGAAAGGCGGGCAAATTATCTTCTCTGCTACCATTGGCAAATGTCCTACACTGAATATAACAGTGAAGTTCAACATCTTAATCTGAACGTTGAATCTATAATTTATCTTTTGTGGAAGACGGTTTGCCCCAGAAAAACTTGAATTAGAGAAACAGCCTCATCTCTAACTTCCTACACCTTCCCATCTGACAGTCGCGATGTTGTCTCAGGAGATATTAACTATGCATTATTCTCGATCAGAGCCGCTAGAATCGACGTAATAACCTACTGAATTTTCACGACAGGTTCTGAAGCATCTAAGCCATCTCACTTACTTCTGTGCAACGGAGGTAGTGACCGTCTCTTCGTGAGGCATCGGAGGCTGATACTAAAATACTGGAGACCAGCGCGTTACGCCAAATAAGTTTTGCGTGGTGTAACGGACAGTCTCGTAAACATTAAGTCAACAGGGGCATTCTGAGCCGTAGCGCAAGCCTGCGTTATTACTGTCTCGGAATCCCGAATATACGAACGATACCGGTGACGTTTAATTCAGGGGATGGCGAGTCACTTGGGCGCTGTTGCACAACGAACCGCTCTACATGGCATCCCTGTTTGCTTCGTAGATTGGAACCCATCCATTTCGTGGATTATTGTACGGTTGGCGTCCGGAAGTGTTTCCGAAGGCACGATGTTCAGGTGTGAACCCCGGAAAGTTGATTAAAAATAACGTTATCAAAACTGTACTGCCGAAGGGCGTTCAAAAGTGATGGAGCCATTAACAGTGGTGAGTAACCGTAACTTTCCTGGTGTGTCAGTCCAAACGTTCTCTTGAAGAGATAATGTTCAGCAATTAGCGAACAGATTACAGGGACAGGTGGCCAACTACCTTGTCACTTAACAATATTACAAACAGTTGCCTGTTTCTTGGACTACACACCACATCCCTATCAGCTACTTTACACAGTCATATAAACAGCTGCAGGGTTATTCTTGAGGAAGCAGAACGCTTGTGAAGCACGCGTGATTGTATCATAGTACAGAAGCTCTTGGATGGCGGTCAGTTTGCCACTGATAGCACGTAACTTTTGGAAAGTGACTACTTACCCCAATGGAACCCACCAGCTCAGTGGTTGCTCATGAACATCGAGTTGGCTTGTTTTAACTTATTATGCATGTAAAGAGACCGGGCTATGGGAAGCGTGTAGCTGCATTTCTACAAGTGTAAAACTTTGAGATATTTATACTGACTTAGCACACTTTGAAAGCTGCTAATCTACCGCGGGTTCATTAACGGTTTGGGGCATAGAAGTGACCGGGCGACCGACACCTTAACAACAATATCAGCAGCTATTCGGCTGTCAAAGAATAAACGGGTTGTGTTGGCGACCGACGTAACCAGCAGGTCACTGACTAACTCTTTCAGGGAGGGCAGTATTGATGTTTGAGTATACCACACAGTAATCGGCGGAGTGGTGTATGGAAGTCACCGATTTGGTCTGCCGAATGCACTTCAAGCGAAATTTGCAGAAGGCTGTGACTCGATTATCAGACTACTTTAATACGGTTGTCTAAGTCCCGTGAAACTTGAAAACAGGCCATTGGCACCGTTCGTGCGAGCAATCGTGATGCAGCTGCTGTGATCCGGAATAAGTTTCACATTCGGATTATCAATATATAAGGCAGAAACCAACTATTTGCTGAATGTTATTACTAGGAAAATTGAGATGAAATATTTTGATTTATGAAGTAAATGGATGGTACCCACATTGTTCTGTTTAGAGACGGGCTACCGCGAAAATTATTGTCTTTCCAAATCACCAGACCCAACTCCAGGGGGTAACCACCAAAAAGATATGTCTTATGGAGGAAAGTAGTATAAACGATCGTACGTTGTGTAACATGGAACGAAACAATTGACTCAGATACAACACCGAACAAGTTTGTCGCCACTGCGTGGCGAGTTTAATGCTTTATTGTATATCAAAAACTCACAGGGTTGGAGAACAACCAGAAGCAAATTCAGACAGATGGAAACTGCCGTACCATTCACTGATCAGTTGTTCGTCAAAAACAGCATGGTCGGTCAAACGGAAACGGTCGAGACACAGACTATATGATTGGTTTACAGACTGTAATCATAGAGTATGATTTTAATGGACTAAGCATCCTTCTATGGAAGTTTGGTTTTTGTTAACCTGTCTTCTTTTGGAGGATACTGTGAGTCATCTATGAATGTGCGAAAAGCAGCTTTATATGTATTCTAACACTACCGACGATATATATGGCTAATTTATCTGTGTTTACAGCATATAATTTTAGTTCACTGGTGAACTTCGCCGATGTTGTGGATCTAAACACTATACAAAATTTTGATGAAAATGGAGACAGTTTACTCACGATATTTCGTTAAGGTGTAGTGGGCTAGAATTCCACTATCCCGAATACAGTATCCAAAGGATACAATTTGTCACGTCGTTCCTAAATAAGTTTGGAAGCCGCAACTGAGATAATTCCGATAACAGATAAATAAGGAAATTTGCCGAAATCGCCGGTTGATTCAGTTAACTTCCAACTCTCCAAAAATCTATCTACTGGCGACACTGGACGCAGATAGAACTCAAGGTTTGAGACCCGGGAAGTGTGATTTGTACTTATTGGTTATTGATTAGTTCGATTAAGTTGTTTTAAACGTCGGCTGTATATGTAGAGCCGAGGAGAGTAAAGTGTGAATAACAATGAAAGTCATGAAATAGAAAATAGTATACAAAACGCTACACTGATAGCATGAGCCCGGACTAGGCGTTCATTCATTTGTCTGCCAGATTTTGACGTTTCCTGTTCTTCCTCATTCTAACAGATATATTTTTCCTTATTTTTATATCATTTACATTGAAAGTTTTAAAATCTCTTGACGCTCCATTTTCGTCGTTTTGTAAACCCTCATCTCAGATAGCCGTGCAAAATGTAAGCCGACAAGCCGTCGTATCTTCCAGACCAAATCTTGGAGATTATGTAAATTATTATTTTAGTGATGCAAGTGTTCGATATTTTACGAACTCAAACCTCCCTTCCTTCGTTAGTCCCCTTTACCAGTGGGTGTACACGTGCGCATTGTACCAGCAGTACTGGAAAACAGAAGTTTTCACATTTTTGCTAGATAACGATGCTTCCATATTGCACACCAACGTGGTTGCAGCAATTCTTACGTTGTTCAAGTTAATAAAAATAACCTTGTATCACAATACAAGGCTGCGTACACCAGTCTGTTCTTTCTACTGTGTGCGCAGTCGCCTGACGATGCTAGACGGATCTTTCATCCGATGTGTCTACCTTTGTCGCACTACCAACATCGTCGCAGCCGCGACTGCGCTGTAGCAATTCAAGGTAACTCTGCGTCATCTTTGATTCTCGAAAGCTGGAAATTTTGAGTATGGTGATGACCGTCCTGAATACCCGTTGGCACCCTCTATGAGTCCAATTTTATGATTACTGCAACCGTAAGATCTCAGTTTGCCCGTTTTCTGACGCACATTATAAAGGTTTCGTTTCCTAATAAGTTGCAGTTGCCGCCGAGGTTTCTGGCGTCGAACGATTTTATTTGCAGCTGGAAACTAACTATACGTATTCAACAATGCAAAACCTATCTTTTGGATACAGTAGATCTTCTCACGAAGTAAAAGTTACTGAATATCCCCATTTGATGACATGCGGACGATTTCTTCGAGGTAAACTGCAATCGCCCTTTTCTAAGTGATCTAATGATGAACTGGTATGGACCCCATAGTTGAGATAAATAGAGATTAAATGTACCACCTCGAAGCAAGTACGCAAAACGTGAAGACTTCATAGTTCCTGATCCCACAGTTGTCTCACTTACACTGAATACCTGCGCTCATGTAACGATACTATGGAATTAGCCTTCTTGAAAAGTAGCTAGGTCTCCTTACAACAAACGTGTGGATTGCAGCTAAAGAGTGGCCACACCTTTGCGGCTAATAGCATTGCCACAAACTACAAGCAACCAAGAAAAAGAAATGAAAGACAGGATACCCAGGCATACTGCACAAATTATTGCCATGCAAACTGAACCGAATTACCCCTTCATGTTCAATATACCATCACCACTTGCTTCGTTTATGATGTTTAATTTTTGCGGTTTGGCTTACTAATGCCAATGGGGATTGCGCTTTATTCTAGTGGCTAAAATATTGGCACCCACATTACAATCAGCTCGCAAGAATTGTCACATCCACGCTGGCAGAGTAGTCCTTAGGCTGACCTAGGAGTGTCCACTTGTAGCGATTGTACTTGTGTTTTTTTGGGGGGAGTTGTGAAGTAATCTTCTCGTAAAGAGTTGTAAGCAAATGAAACAAATTATCTTCCGAAGTTGACAACGCGGCTATGATACACCCGGGTATAATGAAAAACTCCTTTCTCTTGCCCCAGCTATTATTTTAAACATTTAATTTTCCGTTTTCGTCGTCAGTAAACAATGCTGTTAGGTTTAATCTGAAAGTTTGTCTTATATTTGCACTTGTGTCCAAACTCGTATCTAGTCTTGTTTTTGTTGGCAAGGCCAAACTTACTGTCTCTCCATTCTTGAGCCCGAAGGGAATTCTGTCGACACTGACACCACCCTCAATCGCGCGCAGTGACATAAGCACATGGAAACGGCTGAAATCCATCTTGAAGCCATATTTCACTCCTTAAACCCTCCTGACTTCTGTTCTTCATGCCGTCACAAGAAATCTCTCAAATTAAGCGGGCGATCTAAAACTGATGTAAGCTATATCACGGGGGAATTCAGAAGGAAAATTCTTCCTCCGTTTGTCGCACTGTGGTAGGGTCCCCGTAGTTTACCTTCACAGTGGTGATGACAAATTTACCAACACTCCTAGCCCCTTTAGTAGACTGTGATCCGCCTCATGTCTGTGATTCTAATGATCAGTTTGATTTGCCGTATTTTTTCATATATAAAACGCATGTACCCTATGTAATTGTTTAAGCCCGATGAGAATGACCGAGACCAGCTGTTCACATAACTGATTTATGGATTCTATGGGAATATGGAACCGAATGTATCTTATCAGTTGGCAGTTTGCAATCACTTGTTGCACGAATGCGTTCCCTGAGTTACCAGTTGCACGGAGCTTGCCCGAGGACAACCGCCCAGTAAACACGTGGCCGAATCCACCAAGTTGACCAAGAGTAGACCATACGTTGGCCTGTCTTTATCACTCCACTGGCCAGCCTAAAATGAGAAACTTCGGTGAATGGCACATTATCTTGGGAATAATTTTGTGGGTGAACAATGATTATGAATGACCTAAGGATGGTATTTTTCACCGCCTGCGAAATAGGTGGCTATCAATTGAGTGTACATTTTGTTCACTCAGGCTAGTTCGATAGCTCTGGGTCATCTGATTGTCACGTGCCTCTGGTTTGGCCACTTTTCACATTATTGTTTTTGTGACATTTTGCGGATAATCTTAGGTAGAATACGTCATGTCACTTTGAATGTATACGCGATATAACCTACTTTTGTTATTCACCAAAAACACGCTGAAGACTGAAGTGAAGACTACTTTTCACCTAAGCGCCTGACTTTTGATCCTCGTACTCCTCAAAGCCGTCTGCTTAATCGACTTTCGACGCACCGGTAGTTCACACACGAGTTGTATTTTCGAAACACTGTTGTAGTGAGATTACCTTCGACGTCCCTAAAATCCTAAACTCCCTGTGGCGTGAGAGTTGCCTTGCCAGTACCACCGCGTCAGTTCACATTACCTCGCGAATGTAAATTTACTACAAACCACTAACATCAAGGTTAGTGTGTTGGCGTAAGTATCGCAGTTTTGCTTATAGCTGTATAAAGAATCTGCGCCATCTCCTCCATCGTAGGCTGCATTCACTAGGATAACAGTGTTTTAGCTACTACCGTCGGGAACGCCGCCCAACTAGGCTGACACTTGTTTGAATCCTGAAGGTCAACTGGAATTTCCGTTGACATTCGTCCTCTCTGGTAGCTACCGCGCGGTTGTGCTGAAGGTCCTCTCCATTTCCCTAGCGCCCCTATTCTTTACGTTGAAGTCCGCTTGTGTACGGTGAGTAAATAAAATAAATAAAGTTTGTTTGCAGATTCACCGTTTTCTCACTGAGACTTCTGATCCGTGTTAATATAAGGCTGGGGGAAACCTTGGGTGTGTGAACCTCGGAGCTAGCATCACGAAACTGTGTGTCACCGAACACGCCGGAAACGTCTACGACTTGGCATTAGCACTGTTGCTGTTCCATCCATTGTTATCCCCGTCAACTTGAAGAATGAAATCATTTCATCAGAGAAACCTGGTAACCCTCTATTTTGTTATGTTTATTTCGAATTGAAGATGATGAAGATGACCAGGTAATGAAAAACACGTGCCCAATCCCATCTGTTGAAACGATACGCGATCCGCGTGGTTCACGTGAATTCTGTGGATAGCATATCACTCGAACATTATAGTGGAAAGTATGACAACAGCCTCATCTATTCCTGACGCAGTGAGATTATTCTCCATTCCCGCGAAGTTCCCCGCAGCCGCTAATATGAAGCTGCTTATTGCGTTATTGAAGCCGCCCGCTTCTCACGAGGTAGTCCCAAGGAGCCAAAGACAGGGCCGGTGAGAGATCAAAACGCCAATACTCAGAAAATGATCGTAAACAGGAAAGAAACGTTAGATTTACGAAGGTAACTTAATTAAAAGAGCAATCCGGAGCTGGAAGACGCAAATGAGAAGCATGGAGGAGGAAACCGGAAGAAAACATGATCAGGTACGGTGTGTCGCGGATATCTGGTTGAGATTGTCTGCAGTTAACTCAACATACAAAAGCGCTGCCAAATTTTTGCGATACGTCCTCTTTTATCCAAGCTCACTTAGTGGATTTGGATAACCACAAAGGATTATATCAAAATGAAGCGCAAAGTTTCCTGAAACTACTGCAACCACCGGGGGTATATCAACCAGGTAAAGGTACACCTCAGATCTGAACATAGATAAGACACGTCTGTTGCAATTCTGGTTTATTCGTGTTATGAGTTGACATGTCAGCCTCTTTTCTCTGGGAAACCATTCTGTTATGAAATGTTAGTGTCACCTTTTTGTTTCTCCGTAGGTCTATCTTTTCATGCCCTGATTTTTCTCATTTTTTGTGGTTTTTGTTTTTCAGTCTTCTTTGTTCAATTCGCACTTCGTATACAGCATGCTGGATTTGAAAATGTCCTCCACTCCAACTGGACAGGTTACCAATTGCTGTCACTTCTTGGACTGTATCAACTTTCCATCTGAAATATACATATACTTTGTTTTTATCGCAGTACTTGGCGTTCTGACATTAATTTCTGCGTGTTCAGTGGTCCCGTGGAACAGGATCACGATCGTATGTCCGTCGTGGGATCAAGTTGGAGGGTCATTCGATGCGTCCCTTGTCAATCTACACATCGATCCGCGTTAGGTCATTTGGAAGCGTTCGAAGTAAACACTTATTACAAAAATGATCCTGCTAAATTGGCCTTCCAGTTTGTTGCCAAATAAGATCGATCGCTGAGAAGAGAAGTCGGTGAAACTTACGGAATGGTGTCAGCAGTCCTAGTGTACATGAATGACTTGACTGACAACCCGGTCAGTCCATGTTACCCGTATGCAGATGAAATAAAGCTGGTGGGAAATGCGTCAGACTCGGGCGTTCTCCAAGAGGACGTTCCGAAGATATGTGAATGGACATTGAAGTGCGGTTTACCACTGAATATTCTCAAAGGTCATGTCCTTGCTAATGCCACTCGGTCGACCCCTAGGTATATAAGGGATGCACATGGGCGGACAGTCGAACCTGCAACAAAACAGCAAACGTCAGATTAGCACGTTCGTTCCAACTGCCCAGTGTGCTGCAGCTGAGAAAAAAGGCGCGCAGAGCATTATACCGACTAAAATCTGCGATCGCCAACCCACGTCCAGCAGCATTCATTCCATTATACTCGGCCACAGTTCAGCCCCACCTGAAATATTGTGCCCAGGCATGGTCACCGTATCTAAAAAAGGACATAGCTGTCCTCGAAAAGTACAGAAGCTCGCCACACGTATGATATTGGATATGAAGGGTCTAAGTTACCAAGAACGACTAAGCTCGTTGAACTTATTCTCGCTCGAACGCCGGCGGGCAAGAGGAGACCTTATTGAAGCGTACGAGATTATCCATTACACCGGCACAAGTCCCCTGAAAAGTTTGTTTGTGATACGTCAGGCCAGAGATTTAAGAGGAAATAGGTTCATGATCAAGAAAGAAAGATCACGATTGGCAGTTAGGTTTAATTTTTTCAATAACCGGGTAGACAACTCGTGGAAGAAATTGCCCGCAAAGATTGTTGAGGCCTCCAGCGTAGACGTATTCAAAACAGTGCTAGACAAATCTTGGAACAACCTTTTCCCACTTTGCACCAATCGAAAAATGATTTGCTGTTGCTGTTCAGGGCAATCTAGAGCTGTTATCCGTCTCTTTTTTCCCTACCCTCAGACTACCACTGAACTCATCCGCATCGGCAGAAAACGCAGTCTGGTCAATCTCCGGATCACACCAGTCAAGCATCAGGACGTCAACGGGCGCAGACCTTCACCAAGTTCCGGATTTGAAATTGAAATTGAAAAGCGTTGGATGACGTAAGATTCGAACTGCTTCTGTAGTTGAAACGGATAACCAGAAATATAAGAAAGGCGTCATTAGCGTAAGTGGCCTACTCGGATCCTACTCTGGCCAACTGGGCACCAACTCTGGCCCACTCCGAAATGACTGTTGCCAGAGTAGAACCGGCTGTGGATTTTGTTGCAAGCCTATTCGGATCCGACTCCTTACCAACTCTTGCCAGAGTCGGATCGACTCCAAGCCAAATTCGGCGTGTTTTATGGGCGTATCGTTGGTCCTCCCTCCTTTGCCCTGTGTCTACAGAGGGGAGTCCCATACTCTATCTCTAAAAATTGACTGCTGACCCCAGAGTGACCCCCTATTGATGACAATATCAAGGCATCATTAAATGTTTCCATCATTCTTGCCTCAGTTCCTCCTTTTTTATGCTCTTGTATCCTAAGGTCTTCTTGAGCCTCAGAGGGACGTGTCTTGGACGGTGAATTGTCCGCTGTTTAATAAGATTGTCGTGTGCTTGGGACCCGTAGAGCTAGGCAGGGACCATGCCACGGAGTTACTGTGGGGACGACGGTACCCCCACTGGGATGTGCATCCGAACTCCCCAACCTTGACCTAGGTATACGTCGTTGTCCACCTGAGCGACAATTAGTGATGGGCGACAGTCTCCTTGAAGAAGAAATATGCCTAAAGGATGTAAAAGTAATGTTTGTAAAGGTCCGGCAAGAACGTTGCAAGAGGTTGAGGTAACGGTCCCTATTAAGTTAGATTGCGGAGCCATCTGGAAGAACTGATGCGAACGATTTATCGACTGGCCTGGTATGTAGGCTTCATGTTTATGGATATCAAGGGGACCACAGGCGAAGCTCGGTTATTAGCATGGGTCTGTCAAAATCGAGCTGGAACCCATGAAGGGTGGCCTGTGAAATTCTATAGTTTCATATGGAATTTTGAACTTAACGTGACCAGCAGATTAAATGACGAAGAACAGAAGCAGTCCCAAGTGAATTATTATTGTAAGGGCCGGACTGAGGCGGCCATCAAACATTACTGCCCAGCGAAGTAGGATTTACTCAAGTGGTCGAAATATTGAGGCAACGGTCTTGACGGCAGTGTGAAATTATTCAGGGCTGTCAGCAGGGGCGTGTTCAACTGTCCGAAGCGCGTCATGGGAGACACTGACGACCATTAACGTTTGATCGCTCAGACGAGGGGATGTCCACTAACGTCGTCTCAACTGAACCATCCACTAGTGTTAAACTGTCCAACCATCATCATCATCATCATCAACATCATCATCATCACCATCATCATCATCATCATCAACATAATCATCATCATCATCATCATCATCATCATCATCATCATCATCATCATCATCATCATCATCATCATCATCATCATCATCATCATCA
>LUCH01000830.1:106876-132067 GCA_013368495.1 Paragonimus heterotremus | reverse complement strand
ATCATCATCATCATCATCATCATCATCATCATCATCATCATCATCATCATAACAGCCATGAGCCTGACCAAAAGGTACTGTGGCTCGGGCCGTCGCTCACCTCAACGGTGACGTGGAATATCCAACCGTCCTTCTGTGTATTGTAGATAAACTTTCCCGCCTAATGCGACGGAAGTGGACAGAGGTATCTGAATTCGTCATCAACAGTGATCATGAGCCTTCTTTCAATGACTTGCGTGAGGCTATAAAGGGGTGACTTGGCTTCTAGCTACCCTTGTGGTGCACACATTACTCAATCAGTCCAGGCTGGCATCATCAGGAACGAGATCGCCAGCTTCCACGATGATTCTAGACAATTATCAGGCGTGTCAAAGGCTGTCGGGACCGTAAATAAGTCACACCACTGTGCCGTATCGGGAGACAGTCATGATTTAGCGACGTGCCACCGATCTGGAAGCAAGTCGTTAAAGGGATGAAGTGCAGTTCTAAAGAAGTGTGAACGATGTTTTATTTGGCTGTTGCCAAACCGTAAAGTGTACAGTGTACATGACCTCTCTATATGGGGATATCATACCCTGATACACGTAGATGACTTCGGAATCTGAATTGGACGTAAAAGAGTCAAGCTTTGGAAGCATTTCTTTTTATGATGGAGACGCTCGTCCTGTGCCTGTCAGGTTAATTGGGGCACCGGGGACAACTGAACCATATATTTTTCTAGATAACGGCCCCGATACCATACACCATACCATACACTGTATCCCAGCAAGACACTCAGCGTTGGCCGTACTTGGCCCGTCTAGCTACCATCTCGCTAGGGGAAGATAAGGTTGGCTAACTAACAGGTTGTGATGTATCAGGGCACACTTGGTAATAGGGCAGCGGGTACGGGCAGACGTCAGCCCTACGCCATGAAGGTTATCTTAGGATGGAATGTGTAAGGTCCCGTGTCACTGTCGAAAACCAACAAAACCGGAGCTCATTGCTAAAGGGATGCTAAGGTGGAACGATTGTTTCAAAGTATGGCCGACATACAGGTGGTCAAGCGTGGATTATCTAAGGAAACAGGTAACTCTCGTGATGACCAACGGGTTACGCGTGTTGTAGAGTCCAGCGCTGCACTCACTGATGGTCGGCATGCGTTTGGCATTCTGTTGTGCGTTGATGGTGCATGCTAACTCGACAGTTTATGGATGGCTCAAAAACGACCGAAATAACTAAGTAAGAGGCTTTCCCACAACACTGGCCTAGAGCATAAATGTGACCGGATTATTGAAGCGAATGTGATAAAAGGTTTCACGTCGAGGGGTGATACCAGTGAGGATAAGACTCTTTACCGGTAGTACCGACCCCACCGCTCGATGATAAACCCAAATAAATGTGGGAAGGTGCGAAATGTATTCGATTGCACGACGAAGTATAGGGACATCACCTCAAACAAAGTTTTTGCTGCAAGGGTAGCTTCTGACGAACAACCTAGTGAATATATGGCCACGGTTCCGAAAATGCTTGGTAGCCTTCTTTTCAGATACAGAGGAATTAATTTTATAGATGAAGGTTTCTGAAACAGAGGGGTGGTCACTATGCTTCCTTTCGTGGATCGATGAACCAATGTCTGGCCTACCGGGCATGTGTGACATCATAGTTCATCCATACGGGGCTACTTCTTCTCTACTTTGCCGCGACATTGGCTACCAAACATGCGACGTTTATAGTAAATAAGCTCAAGCCACCCTTTGATAACATTACACTCTGAACAAACCCCGTCATCGTGGTAGAGTACTTGAGAAACACCAGTTGTTACTCTGTCACATTTGTAGCTATCCGCGTTCAACTAGTTCGCGATTTTACTCAGGGCTGTCGATGGTAACATGTTACGTCTGATTAAATAAGGTGGAAAGTAACTCCGCGGGGAACCTGCGATGGTTATTCTCAAGCGGTATACACGTGGCTGAATAGCCCGTACTTTCTGTGCAGACTTGAGAATTCGTGGCCACATGATAAGCTCCCCGAACAGCCTCAGACTAAGGAAATGGAATTAAGAAAGATGCTGGCAGTGTTCAGGGTTTGCAGCCAGCAGTGGTAGATGAAGCTCGTTTCAGGTTATTTACACTGGTACACCCTACTGTCTGTGATATCATGGTTGATACGTTTCGAGAATTATTTTATTTGCATGAAGATTGGTCGATAGTGTTCCATTATGTTGGATCCCTTGCGTAAATCAGAAATGGATCTAGCGTGAGTATCTATCGCTAGACTGGGACAGCAGAGCGCCTTTAGTAAGTACTGTACAGAACACCCCAAAGGCTGACGGGATACGTTGTCCCCATTAAAGCCTGTCAGTGTAAATGGTGTCTGATTTCTCAATGGAAGGGTCCATCGATGGTATTGCTTCCCCGTGGGGTTGATATGGTTATGAGACACTATCATGGTACTGGAGGTCACTTAGGAGCTGGTCACCTTTTATCGTTTATCCGAAAGAGGGTTTGGTATTGCCAACAGCATGGCTAGTGTGCAACCTGTGGTGCTAAAATGTACGTAGTGCAAAGTGTTGTCAGCAAAGTCATCTCAACAAAAGGTCGCCCTACTTTCTGTTGATCACATAATGGCCGGTGGCACCCCGTTTACAGTACTTGAGGTGGATTATTTTGAAACTCTAAAGGCTGGGATCGGTAGAAACATCAGTAAATAATATGACTGTCTTTTCACTTGTTTAAGGATGAGCGTTATACAGTTGAGTGCAACACATTTGATATCGGCGGACTACTTTTTAATGACTTTAATGTGACTCACTGATCATTCCGAGTTGTCTGAGATTATGCACAACGATAAATAGGCACGAAATCACAGTCGAGAAGAGAGTCACTTGCCTCTATCAAAGAAGAATAATCGAACTTCAGTGGTTCATGGCTCCGACTGGCATTTTAATTCCCCCTACCGCCGGTTGTAGGTGCAAATGAACTTAGTCACGATACGGGCTTACCAGCAACTACCTAAGTGTTTGGAAACCGTCAATTGTTTTGGGTACCGGTGCCATAGTAGAGGTCAGTTTTTGGCGTGTGATAATGATAGTATGTTTGATAGAAGGTTGGTGACCACGCTCATTATCTTCCTTCAATTCTTTCTTGACGATTTTTTTCTTTCGATCACTCGAAATGCTACTGGTAGCGCTTGCAATCCTTCACATATGTTATTAGGCTTTAACGTCATTTACTTGTGGTAGCTTGTTTTCGCACATTTGTGCGTCTTCAGTTCCTATTGCCGAACATTAGTTTCTGTGTACTATCAGTTTCATTAACCTTTTATCATTCCGCCATTATGTGAGTTGTAGTTTGTGGCTGTGTTCACGCGAATAGTTGGTTTCCGAATTTGTAAATTCGGTGAATCCAATCTCGTGGTTTGTTGTTCATTTATTCCATTCAGTTTTTAATAAATTCATCCCACCTTATCATCTCACTGATGACAAACCTGCTCTGTTAATCGTTGGATCGAAAGTGATCGATCAATGGGCTGTGAAGTTAATGCATGCTTGTTTCATCACAGCGCAGAGTGTCTGAGATCCAGGATATTGACAGACGTTGCGAGTAGACTGAGCGTAGCTCGAAGTGTCGCTAGACGTCCGGGATTAATATATACAGCAAGACCTTGTTCACATTGACGTTCTGTAAATCGTTGTTCAGTCAAATACAGTTCGCAACTTCCCAGGTTTATTGGAACTAAACACCAGGTGGTGGGATTTAAAACACCAACGTATCAGCCCTCGATATGGATATTTTGGTCATATTTACTTTACTAATCCCATTATATTTATGCGCCAATCGTTTGTGGTGGGAAAGTCTATTACCTGCTGAGTTCAGACACTTTTGAGCCATCCATCAGTTGTCCGGTATGCTTACACTATCAGATCTCCACGGTAGGCTAATCTCACCTTGACCACAATTATGCTTATCAATGGACTGCCTACTACTTGTCACCTGCTGGCCATCATTCCGGTCAGATGTTTTATCAGATAATTTGCCTCTATATCGACCTCTACGCCGAACAGGCGCGGGGCAAATCATTGTGGCTCAATGGCGCCTTGACCGTTAAGCGACGATGACACTGGATAACGCAAAGTTCAACCCAAGACGGATTTTATAGCGCGTGTGTGAATTCTGCTCCTTTCCACTGATTTGTCATTCAGTGTACATCTGAAACATCACAGCCTGATAGTAAACCAGGGAAATAAACAACGATCCGGCCGAATGAGGCTTATGCTGAACGTCTATCTCAGATGTGGTTTCTCTTGTTTCCGCGAGGTGTGTCTGATAGTGAAGGTCTTGTCGATCTCGATCCCACTTATACCACCTACAGACTAAATTTCCAAACTCATCTATCGACGGTCAGGGGTATTTGTCTTACTTAACGCATGAATGCTAAATGCTTTGGAGCTTGTTGAAAGCTCCACTGTCTGAGCTACAGATTCATCTATGAGGATGGTACCAGAGTCGTCATATAGAAAGACACGAGTCACTATCGACTCAGCTGCTTCAATCAATCTGACAGGTACAAAGCAAAAACGAGTCCTTCTATCATCCGTCGAAGTGGCTCCGTAGTTTATATCCCTCTGAAATGAGCTCATACCCCGAATATGCCTGGTCTATGTGCATTAGGATGCATTAGGATGTTTATTAGGATGTCGCCACACATAAGAACCGTGAACCCAGTAAACGGACTGTTTAGTATTTCGCTATATGGGTTGATAAAGAGCAAACGAATCGCCGCCTACTCTCCGGTGAAGCCATATGTCATTCGTACAATGACAGGCCTTCAAACCGTCGACAAGCTAGCAACTCGTGGTCGCGGTTACGTACTGCACACCGGTGTGATTTAATTAATGTTCTGAAGACAGATTACAAACGGGATATTCGTGACGTTCCTTCAGTACTATCAGGTAGTCGTATCGTCCTGTTTTCATTGAAGTGTCCCTGGTTTGATCGAATGACATACATGGACATACATGTTTGAAAATACAAGTCTGAGATTCGTCTCTCTGTAGACCCCACTAAATAGTGGAGTAAAGTCTTTCAACCACTGTTTATGATGGACTAGGCTACCTGTACCCATTTCGCTTATACTGCGTGAGGAAGCCTTTTAACAACAAGTGAAAGAATGGTTGGACAATTCAACTTAGATGGATGATTCATTTGGAACGGCGTCAACAGATACTCTTTCATCTGAGTGGCTGAACGTTGCTAACACTTGAGGTCTCTCATGGCAAGCCTAGGACCGTTTAACTGTTGTAAACCCTCCTAAACGATATGGTAGTTCATCCATGCTATCGTAATATGCTTGACAGAATTCGGATTCTACATCCTGGTAAAGATTAACGCGAATATCTCGGTCCCGAAAAGTACTGCGACTCACTCCGTATTCGCTCCCAAGGCAATCCAAAAGACGCGTACGAAAAAGAGCTTTGTTCCGCCCCAAAAAGTGTGCGACGGCCGGTCTCTAGCCTCTCTAGCTAACTTACGTGTCGGTGCCATTTCTAGCGCAATAAGAGACCATCTGTATATTTCGTTCAATAAATATTCGGTCTCTTCTCTCTACGGTCTGGTTAATTCGTACCTGGGGGAAAACGACTTAGTGCGCCGTGCACTAAAACGCCACTTCCTCTTCTTTGGACTTACCTCTTCTTCAAGAAGTGTAATCCACCACCAAATTCTGCGCAGCTGAATGGCAACTTATGACTTAGTCAAAGCCAAGAAGTTTAGACAAATGCTCCAACCTCTCCAGGTGGGATATTACCTTCACCGTAACAACCCGTTGGCAAAGTCTCCGCGTGGCGTTTGAATTGTTTTTTTTAAATATTTCAATTTTCTAATCTCGTGTAACTATTACATTAGACCACACAGTATATACTTGTTTGAATAGTCGAACAATAGAAGCTGAACACATCTGGTATAGATTCTACTCCGCACATGTATTGGCCTTTCTTACAGTGTCCGTGATATTCAGTCAACTAAAACACGCCATTGTTGGACTGTGTTTAAGCCATTTTAATTCGCAGCATCGATCACCTTTGAAATACTTCGAATATTCCCCAGAAACTGAAAATTTCATGAGATTCGTTTACATCTGGCGACTCCAATCTGTGACTTCACTCGTTAATTTGTACCCAGATTCACTGTAGTTCATTATTTTTTCCCCATTGCGCCTGAAAGACTCTAGAAGACCCAGACATACCACAAGCTTAGGAAACAACAGAGGAATCATCATTTGTAGAAGAGTCCCTATAAAGTTTTATAAACGGGCGGACAAGGACAAACAGAAAACTGGGGAAGATGCACTGTAAACAGTTACCCAGATTTTGCTATCATATACAGTATAAGTAATTTGGGGATCGGCTGCCAGGATCTGGAGATCGAGAAGCGGAGTGTTTCATGAAATCACCTGTACATAGGGCACAATCGTTGATACCGTTGTTCTTGAGGAGAATCCAGGTAAAAGGTAACCATACAAACGTGTCCTTCACAAACGTGCGTCCAAAAAGGTCCGCTTGGCCCTTGCGACAAACAAAACAATAAGCTTGAAACAACTGACGTATAACGATGTCCGTCTTGTACACAGATGTTCTGAAGCAGTTTCGATTTCGAATGTCTACTGACTCTACGGCCAAGTCTAATCGTTTTTAGATGAGACCCAACTGTGGAAATTCAAAGCTTCGGCTGGATTCGATGCAGCAATAAAAACACCAGACACACAACTGGGTCTCATTTAAAACTATAAATCTACCAAGCTATTTATTAGTAATACGATTTTTATGCTCAACAGTGGTGTTGGTGGATTCCAGCGAGAACTATTCGAGAATTTCTACCGGGATAGTCGATCCTCTGGATCATTCGGTGGATTCCATATGAGACAGTAGGACGTGTGGGCAACCGAGTCCAAATGTGAAATTTCTGAGCTCCTGGCGTGACTTCGTAGCTCAGCTAAGGAAGAGCGTTTACCGTATTGAGGCATTGTGTTTCTGTTGCCGGTTCGAATCCATCCAGAGTCCTGACTTTTCACAATAGGGTCTCATCTAAAATCATCAATCTACCAAACTACTCATTAGCATTAATGTAGTGTCTAATATGATTTACAGACCTTTAATATAATCCCGACACACCAAGTTCGAACAATCCTAACCTACCGCACAGCGGGGAAAGTTCGATTTCCACCGCCGTATCAGACAGTCCACCTTCCAACCATTAGAATGAGCCGTTAGCTGGACGTGCGCTAAGTTGACTGGCACACGGAAGTTTCCAGCAAACTTTTGACGCAGACAGCGTTGGTAGCCGTTACTTGTATCCCGGTACCACCAACTATGTAGCCAAAAGGCGTCCAATATAGCAGTCTTTAATGTCCAACTCGGTGGTTGCAATGCTGCGTGCGCGCTCGCTCACACGTCAGGTGCATTTCTGCCTAGTTTATGTGCGTGACCGATGCCTTCCATCGAGGGGTTTTCCGTCTAACATTCCACTTCCGTTGTTCCAATCTCGTTGAGGGACAGCTTATCCGGTCGCCCATGCTGTCCACGATCGATTCGCCGTGGGCCATTGGACGTACCTAACCCACGTTGAGGTATTCGGCCGAGTGTTGGAATACTCGCACATCCCGTTTGATAATCCATCACACTAACACTATCTCAATGTATAGAAGGTGAAAACAGCTATAGATTTTGCACTTTGAGATCGAAGTTAGGTAGATTCGGTATTAATGTATTCATTAGTAATAAGTCCCTGTCGACCGTATTTTCGGGTTGCTGTTTTCGACAATCAACTTCTAATTCTTAGGATTTTCAGCCTGTATGTTGTCCATTTGCACAATTTGTCTGCTCGTCTTCACTGCATTTAGATTCACTGTCCGTTTCTTTTTGACTTCCACATTCCAGTGATATATGTGAATCGCTTAAGCCTAACCAAGCCCGTCGATCAGCCTTCAAAACATGGATACTGGTATCCAAATTGATTGTTCGCGTAACTCTAATCCAGTCACGTGGAAGATGCGGAAGTTGAGTACTACCTTGTGTTGAACCGATTTGACAAACGTCACGTGATCAGTGCACTCTGTATATGCCGTGCGTTGACACTATATGACGGACTTATCCAATGTAGTTATCTCGACCCAGTATTTCTCCATTCGCAACTATATTCCATTAGCTTCTGAATCAGAATTTTGAGTTTTGGATACGTACGGTCTAGCGTTACATGTATGCTGGGCTTCTAAAAATTACACACTCACAGTTCCATGGTCGTTCTCACAGAACAAGATGTGTAAAAATGAACCATCTACCAGTTGAACATTGTAGGGTCTGATATAAAGATGATCTACTAAGAACTTTTTTACAGATACTCTCGTTCAAGTTTCTCACTACCTTTGACATGCATCAATAAATTTTTTAAAATCAAAACTGCTCTCTAAAGTCACTGAGTAGTATGCAATGATAAGTTAAGTCGGCCGGTACTATTGCAAGCAGAAATTAGCAACAGTCATACTGTGGTTTATATGCTCGAGGATGATGAATATTCAGTCAGTGTACTTAGGCAAAAATATACCAACTTTGTAATGGTGGAATGTATGATATACACATCAACTGTATGAGACCGAGTGTTGCAAACTACCCTGTCCATTTTGTTGCTCAACCGTGTCTTCCAGACTGTATACTCAACAAATAACTTCGTTTTCTTTAAGGCTCATCATTGAAATCAATGAGTGTTCATAGCTTAGAGGTGGATTGTATCATCAATATACACATCTGATTATGTGTTGGAAGGTATCAAAATAGAACGGAGTAAAGGGACGATATGTATACACGCCGCTACATAAACAAGCACGTTTCACACAAAAACAAAGTCGATTTGAATCAAGAATACAAGAAATTGAAATAAAATTGGATCACGTAATTGAGTCATAGCAGTCAACCAAGAGAAAAGCGAGCTTCAACATACACTAGCTCACTGTAAATGCTGTACATCACTTCAAGGTTTTCCAGAGTACGTGCTGTTGAGAAGTGGATATACCATCGAAAAAGCTTACACCAAACTTTTGTTTTAAGCCGTTCAATGATTTTGATGTTACGATAGGCTGATGCAACGTGTTCCAGCTTGAACACACATAAACACTGAAAAGTTGCTGTCTAGGTTTCGGGCAAAATATCAGATGTTACAACTTCAGCAAATGACCTAAAAGGCAAGGATTTCTACGAGGCGTAAAAATGTGTCTCAGAAAAGATGTCAGTATAACGTTCTGTAGGTCAGAATATAATAACTCCTGAATTTTCACTTGTAGGTGGACGATGTAGCCAATGTGATCCACCGATTTTGAGTAAGAAAGTGAATGAAGAGTTAAAACTCGCTTTGGAGTCCTACGCTCACAATCAGCTGAAAACCATCAAACAGACAAGGTTTACAAGGTTGAATATATTCAACTCAGGGTAAGGGTGTACAATCGAGGTAAACAGAAACGATAGGCTCTTCAAGTGAAACGTCTCGAACAATCGAGTTTTAATCCCATACATTTTGGTAGTTTCAACATGGACACACTTAATCGTCAGTCTGGTAGTTCATTTCTTCGGTATAACCAGCGGACGATGTGTTCTAGTTTTTTGTTTGTTATTAACCAATTAATGCGAATCCAATTACTAATATGCACTACTTTATATTCAGGGAAGCAAAATGACAATCGATGTGCTGTGGTTCAACGCTTTAACATGTACAGATCGCTTTGTAGCTTTTTCATTCCATTGATGCCATCTACCGGTAATCATATTTTCGTGTCATCCTTATATAATTGGACTAGGGAAATTACAAACTTCGGTACTGAAAAAGACAGCGATAAGAACAGTGAACGAGATAGAAAGGAACCTGTAAATCACCAGGAATTAGACATAGCCGTTCAGAGGGGAGCAACAACAAGCAACCTTTTCCAAACCAAGTTTCCCTTTTACTACAGCAACAGTGTAACAACATCACTTGTGAAAATGCTATTCCCAGTTTTTTCCTGATTATACTCCATTGAGGCATTGTTTGAATACTGTTTGCTACCATTCATCTACCAACGGTAACACGCGGACTGTCTGTGAATTTTGGTCGATCTCGACGATCATATTGTCCACGATATTTCGTGCCTCTTGGTTCAGCGACAAAAAGCTTCAATATTGTGCATAAGTAATTTTATGATTTTGCACTGTAGAATGCCCGCACGGTTCAAGTGAGAAAAGTGTGTGAACCCACGCATTTTCCATTCGATTAATGTTTGTGTCGTGGCGACTAGGACAAATGCTTTGGAATGGTCTCAGTTGATTGGTTAAATAAATTCTTTTGAACTTATTTTCGTAAACTGAACATCATCCACAACTTCTCTCAGCCGTCGCATTCCTATGTACACTTCAGTAAGCTCCTCTGAAAGTCAAAAACTCTACTACTCACCAGCAACCTATTATCAGTCGAAAATGGCTGAGAAAGAGATGTTCAGGATTACATGGGAACTTCAGACTTTCTGGGGTTTGTTTGTACTAGACTTTACTTTCACATGGAATCGCTCTGTACAATATAGAATTTCTCACCCTGTATATTGTAAGGTTCATTTTCGGAAGTGAGCGGGCATGGTACCCATGCAGTTTCCCCTGAAAGGGTGGCTGGCCAGCAGATCAGTCCATCATGTTCGGTTGGACAATAAGTGTGATTGGAACGATGGGTTTCTGTAAAACATACCAGGAAAAAGAAGTAAGTGACAATCTCATATTGACATTGAGAGTAAAATGTTCCATCATCGGTAGAATATCATAGGAAAAAGTGAAACGAACACGGTTAAAAATCTTTTTCATTAAGCCACTCCACAGTATTTTCTGTCATCTATTCTAAGAATGCATATGAAGAAAACAGATTTATGATCTCACTACTTATGAGTAGTTAACTGCGTCGAGCAACAAACTGGCGACATTTTATTTTCTGTGGACCCCGATGTTCATACGCTTAGGGTCTTTGTCAAAGCCTCTAAAAGCCCTGCTTAATAACTCTGGTCTACTGCTTCACCTAGTCGACGATTCGGCACATAATCACTTTGAGATTGCAGTAAATAGATAAAATGCAACCGTTTCAGAAGATCACCAGCAAATGACGGATGATTTGCCTATTTATCTGTTGACATTTTGCTAGGCGATCAATCCAGTAAATGGCGATCACACAAGAAAAGTACAACTGTTGTTTTCCAGTTACAATGATCTTGCACAGGTATGCTTGCATCGTGGTAGGTATGACTGATGAGAAGTTCAATGCACACGTTTGTTTTCTAACCTAATATATACAGGCTGCCACTCACTTTCTTCGAATGACTCCTGATCGGGATAGAAACCACTTTTTCAATTTCGGTGTGGATATTAATCTGGCTGAAATACATAATTAGGAAACTGCCGGATGAAAACAGACAGAAAATTGACGAGTCTCCTAATGACCAGCGTCATAACACTTACAAACACAAAGCACTCGATAACCTTTGTAAACAGAACTTCCGAATATTGCCTCATGTAGGCCGTATAAATATTAGACCAGAGGGATTTCCTCGTTGCAGAGCTTGCTGCCAATCAAAACTGAAGCACAAGCTGCTGCAATGGGAACTGGAAGCGATGAAGACCGGTCAGTCAGAACAGATGCTAGCTAGCACACTGAGTGTATTAATAAACGGTTGGTGATTTCAACAGCCTTTTTGAATGTGTGTTCAATACAGAAAACTGGATTACCTGAGTTAAAATTTGGAAAATTCATAAGGAACTGTTAACTTAGAAAACAACACGATTGCCGCCCAATAATAACCACCACTACGAACTTTATTGTTCTTGTAAAAAAGAATATTTTTACTCTAATAAATAGGGTTTGATTTTACCAGTAAGACCTTCGTCGCGTTGATTTTTGATGCATTACTAAGACAGACATTAAATTTTGAGATATACTGTACCCTGTTGTATACTTCAACTGCATAAATTCGATATAAAAAAATAGCACCACTTCATGACTGTCCGTCATTCCGAAAGGATTCCACGAGATGTTACATGGATTTTTTTGGTGACAGCGTTGCTACAAAAAACTTGTGTATTCCGAGACACTTTTGGTGTACTATCAATAACCTATTAAGCAGCCAGGCATATCATACCTAGGACCATCTGCCTTTGGAGTATGCCATCCACTCCTCTGATTTAGACAAGTTAAGTGGCTTAAAGAAGTTGGTCTCCATCAGTTACCTATGGCACATTGCGTATCTGACCCTCAAACATACTACAGCAAAGATTTCAGATTTGCTCGACAATAGATGCAAAGACCAATGACAGAAACTGCCTACCAATCATTGCTTCAAAAGATCAGGACATGCAAACAGATGCCACTGAATACTGCTTTCCATCCAGACAGTATTTACAACGGCAATGTTGTGTTTACAGCAGCATACCTTAGCATGTTCGCTACGTTGGATCGTTGTTGTGACCGCAAAAGACGTTTGGCCTGGGAATTAGTTTGTTGCGCAAACTCCCATACAGGTCGTCAAAAATCAAACCACAAACGCGCACACTCATTTGCGCGGTAGACATGCATTCACGTACATCGGTTGACAGTACGTTGTCATTCGTCTTGGTGGAAATTCTGCCATAGCGCGTACACACTACTCCGATGGTCTCTTCTGATCCGTCGTCTTCCTGGCGTTCGGAGCTTGCCCTTTGTTCCTGAATGTCGCCTGTTGGTAATATACTACTTGCGAGTAGTATACTACTCACAACGAAACTGCCTGTTATACAACACCGGCTTCTTCTTGAGTTCACGTCAACGTCAGAAGTCAACAAGGAATTGATAACAGCATCGCATAAAATACACTGTGCCAAGTGACTAATTATGTAACTATAGCTGTAATCAGCGGAATGAATACGCAGTTCCATAGCAGACTGTAAGCGTACATGATATCGACTGAAAGACTGAGGTAACAGATCAGGTACATGTTTCTGGAAGATGTGTAACGGTAAGAACTAGTCAATGATTTGCAGCTTTTACCAAAATCAGTGAGATGGTGGATATCATTCTATCTTGGAAATGCACAGGTTAAACTGAAAAGATAAGGCACCATTCTAGCCCTTGCTGGCAATCATCTTGTCAGAGTAACTTTTCAATATTCGTAAGCATACCGATGAAGTAAATTAATTTATGGTTAGTAGACTACGTCGTCAAAAGTTGAAAGCTATTGTTTACAGTCAGTCTCTCTCCTGAATGAACGAATGTAACACGTTAACTTATTAATACAGCTAACAGAAACTATTCAGCATATCGGCTGTTTCTACCAGGAATTACTTACCTTCACTGGATTTCCTTTTTTAAATCTTCAATCTCTTTATTGGAACCTCACTGTGAGTAGCGAAACCAAGAGAACTTTGACAATCGCTTATCCTGATTCGTTTTGAGATCATGCACTCATGTCGCTACCACATACTTCCTATCGATATGTCGTGTGCCAGTTGGCTGATTCATTCAGACCGTCACAGCCGCAGATGTGCTCAACTGACTTTGATGAGCTGCGCTCAATGTGGCGCATTTTTCCAACTACACATCGATCGGCGAGCCGAGACGCACAGAGGCGTGATCTGGTTTGGCACGATGAACATGGGAGTGTACTTTTATAAAAGCACTGTTGGATCTGTAGTTTGCCGTCTTGGGTTTGATATACGGGGCGATGAATTCGTTGAGGCATGTGTGGTTTGTTTATTGAAAACCAATCTTAGATTTGCCTTTATATGCCGCTGTTGTGCGCAGTAAACACACATAATGCATTTTTTGTCACCTTAACATCACACAAAATGTTTGCTTTTTTTTATAACTGTCACTGTTTATCTTCATCAGCGCAGAAAGAAGACGTATGTTGCGTTATGTTAAAATTTCGTTTACTCTCATCAGTCGCAAACGTAAAACATGCAAGTTATATATGACAGACAATTAGAGATAGACAGGGTATGGACACGCATACAATCACACCACGAATTATGTCATCACCACCACGGCAACCCTATAGGTTGCTTCACCCACTTTTGTGCACATAGCGCCGGCTGGTGGGCTCTAATCAGCATGGCTTTGCTAAAGGCCAGTAGTTTCGGGTTCTGATGACGTAACAATATTTTGAAAGAGTTAAGAGGGACCACCTGGTGACCTGTTATCATAAGGTGTCTTGCAATCGATGATGCGGGGCTTCGAGTACCAGATTCACCGGTTTCCGGTTGTTGTGTCATGCGCTGTTTTAACCAGTTTGGGACGTGTTCGGCCACACGCTGAGATAGCCGTCGGTCTGTTCTGCCTATGTAAACGTCACCGCAATTGCAAGTGAACTGATAGACAACGTGAGAGACAGAATGGTCAGACAGACTGCGTTCGCGATTGTGTAGAACTGGTCCTTTGGTGGTTTGAACCAAGCGTAATTGGGCAGCCGCATACGTACGGGATAGGGCACACTTCAGTTTGTACTTGATGTCGTTTGCAAGATGTTTATCTGTTAAAATTTCATTTCTTGGTATTGTTTGACACGCTCTCAGTTTCATCTGCACCTGATTGTTTTAATGAGCTCATTTCCCGTTGACTGGTGGCTAATTGTGGACTTGTGTTTGCCCGTTTTTCTGCTGGAAAATGTTTGTATCCGATTAATTTACATTCAAGGTGAGATAACACTTTTATTGTAATTTTATCATACAGTACTGTATAAATTCCAATCCTGTCGATCGCCTTTTCTGACATTTTCTTGGACTCGAAGGATAGTCCAGTTAACCAGACCGTTTGAATAAGCGTGACTGGAATTGCCGAATATGCGTTACTAAGTGAATTATTCTGAATCGCTAGGAGCGGTTTAACAAGCACCATTCTTATCCCAGTGGTTGTCTGTAGACAGACAGGTATGGGCCACTAGTGTAAACGTTCTGTCCTACTGCACTATGTGGGCCACATCTTGGCTGGCAGCACATAACACAAAAACAGACCTTCTGACTTGACGTTTTTCTACGACATCGGTACTTAACTATTTTTTCAAACAGTTTCCAAACACACGGCACTTGAGGGCTGTCTCCTGCACTAGCGATCCTCAATCTGAGACCGCAGGCCCATACCACTCCTCAGTATAAGTATCAGCCTGTTCACGAACTGTCTTCACCTGCTTCATATTCGTTATCGTAATTAAGTGTCTAGTCCAGTTGAACGTTTGTGATTTAAGGACATCAGCTTTCGTATGAAAACAAATGCAAAAGTAGTCAAACATGACAAAAGTGGCAACTCGGAAAACAGTGGACGTGGCTCGATATGCCTCTCTGATGGTCATCATCATTCCAACACTCTACCGTGATTTTTTTACCTCTGCTTGAACTCTTCAGATAGAAAGATAGCTGCAGAAAACATAGAACGAATAATCTCTCTGTAAAGAGCTGAAGGCCCTATTCCATCTGACCACCTGCTCTGCGAACAGCCCCGGAGGTATAAAAATGACCGTATTTCCAACATCCCCGTGATCAGACAGACAAACCTCAACTTATATTTAGTTTACACTAATAAAAGCTACAAGAGTCGCAATTCTAAGTAACTTTAAAAGTCTTCTCGATGCACACTTTGAAATTTAAACAGGGATCTGCCTGTCCCTATGGGATTAAACCAAATAACGAGTAAAGCGGCAACAACAGAGTATCGATTTGAAACTAAACAATGTTAGGTTATTATCTGCCGTAAATTCCGACATTCAAAGTTGGCATCATTGCAAACTGTTCACGAGGAGGACGATGCATAACTGTTCAGTGGGTTTTTTCATGTAACTCTAATTAACTAGGAAACATTTTACTGCTGATAATTAGTTTGGTAAATTTGATAGGCTAGAAGAGACCCAGTTGCGAAAAGTCTGGACTTCGGCTACTACTTATCAGTAGTAAAATAGCAACGCTCATCGATGGCGTTAGTGGATTCCAGCGTGAACTGATCGAGAAATCCTGATTGGGTAGTCAATCGGCTGGATCACTTGGTGGATTCCATATGACACAGTTGGGGTAACTAGATGCAAATGTGAAACTTCTGATCTTCCAGCACAGCTTCGTAGCTCAGGTGATAGAGCATTTTTGCCGCCTCTGGGCATGGAGTTTCTGTCGCTGATTCGAATCCAGCCAAAATCCAGACTTTTCTCAATTAGGTCCTTTCTAAGCAACATTTTACATTTACGAATGCCTTCTTCAGTTCACTTTCCGCTTTTACTCAGGCGAAAATGTATCAGTCTATCACTCACAGAGTTCGATTCAATAGAAATTTATAGCAAACAAACGTGAAAGAGAGTGTTCCAACTGGAGCCGATATTTTCTTCAATGATGATTATTGTGGCATGCATGTAGCAGCAACCGAGTGTGAATGATTCGACAGCGGAGCCATAAGGTAGCATGTTGTATTTGATTCAGATCAAGTACAACTAGAAGGGACACACTTTATTAGTCAAGACAACTTAGACTACAAGTCTTTCACAAGGAATGGACTATCACCACTCGACATGGAACAGGTGTATGTTTTTTCGACAGATTGACACAAATTGGTGGTAGATGAGCTCAGTGAACGTCGATCGTCATTATGTGTCCACTACGATGGTGAGAACCAGCCCCATCCTCCAACGATTAAACAAACGGATCCGAATGTAAACCAATACAGGTATCTAGTTTAGCGAACCTTATACCAACGTGAATAGGCGTGGAACATAGCAGTGAACCTGAGGGCAAACTGCGATTAGTGCCAGTCGAACCTGATCATTTTTACAGGTCTTAGCCAAACCCAATATGAGAAATTGTGGACAATTTTTGCACTCGCCCCATGAAAAAAATGAAAACATTTGTTTGTGCCCATCTACCTTTTTTAAGCAACAAACGTTAGTCCCCATACCCTCGCGGACAAAGACATTCCATGGACACTTGTCTATCGGGTGGAACGACACAGTTACCACCAATCAGCAGTGTCATGATTAATTTATTGCCACTGACCCGACAACTGTCAAACAGGTCAGCCCACCGCGACTCAATCGCTAGAAAAAAGCGGAGTGATCGACGTCTGCATAACTCATTCCTTAAACAATTGTTTTATACATCGTCACCTATGAACGTGCTTGTAAGCCAAAATACAATAAAATCCTCCATTTCTATTGCGTCAAGGTTAACATTGAGCTTAAAATGGGTTTTACTTGCTGTTAGTTTAACGAGTCGAATTATTGCGGGTAGGAACCACCATATATACGACAAGTTCGAGAATTCGCGTTTGTCTGGCACAGTTGTATAAACCGTGCGTGCAAGTTCGTATATCGCTAGCGCTCCATGCATTAGCTACTAGGTTACAACTATTTACCAATGCGACCGGTAACTGACCTATGCGGACGATCAGTGATCGAGGGGACACGTTTTAGAGACCTTATTTGGCGTTAGCCCAATCAGTAAATAACCGTGTAATCGCCATGGATGGCGATCCAAGCAACGTGTTTAATAGTGGCTCGATTGAATGAGTGCAATGAGTTGTGCCCAGACAACTTGAAACCATACTGCTGCTGTTCGTACATCCTGCTGAACGGTCTGTTTTTGGGAATCCAATATGAAACTATAAAAATAGCCACATATCTCAATCACAAGCCGATAGCTTCATCAACATTTTGGGCACTTGGTGACCGATTTAACAGAAGCAGAATAATGACTCACAAAAGTGTGTCAGGTCATGGACGGCTAGGGACTACACCAGAGTTGTGGGAGACCCCAAACATATCAGGGAAAGCCCGTGAGAGAAAGAATGTTCTGTAGAACCGGCTCGTTCCAAAATATTCCAGTCAAAAAATGATGGGAATAATACCTCAGAACCTCCACCTGTTTGCTGATGGGAGCTGGCACTACCGTCATCAATTTCGCACATAGAATCTACCTACTCGAACAGTCTGTTTGTAGGGACTGCGTTCCAGTTCTTTTGATCGAGATCTATTACACATAACAGTTTCCATCTGGTGAGAATTCGAACTGACTTGGGACCTGCCCAGGTCAGATTTGACCCAATAGCATGTTTCAGGTTCTCGTCCCTTAAAATGAGGCGGCTAACAGTTAAACTTAGCTGGAAGAGGACTAGGTTCAACAGGAGTTCAAACTCTACCTGCGTTTGTCTTGTATATGTTTTTTGAGTGTCCATTACATCCGTCTTGATACTAGTGGGCTATCCTCAGACAGACAGATTCAGATCAAAGTAGTTGCCGTTGGTGTATGCACTTTTTCTGTTAATACCTTTTCTCTGATGACCACCACTTCTACTTGCGTAATCTTTTATTATAAACATTCCAACAGTTTATCAGTCCTCATTCTGAAGGTCGTCTGTCACCTCAGTTTTAAACTGACACGATGTCTCATCTGTGTCAACACACAACGGCTTCCGTGAGCATCGAACAGTGGAAGTGTCTTGAGTGCAGAATTTCTGTGCTCAGGCTTACTGTACTATGCTCCAAAATTAACCACATTTTTACACATTATTCCAGTAGTTGTTAATAATAATAGGCTGTTAAAACTCGAATATCAGACGTCGATCATGTTCAAAAGGGGTTTGGATTTTGTCCGGTTGCACAATAAAGCAATGTTCCATACCCACGCCTAACCGATAAAGTGTTTGTTTCTGCTGCCTCGTTTTGTGTATATTCATTCACTTGTTCCTGTGGAACCAGTTGTGTTAGCCGCAAGACCAGACGTCTTTTTGAACGGGTCCTGGAACACCACTCAGCTTGGCTCAAAAGTGGAATAACAAAATCTGTCAACAGCGCTAAACTATCGCACCTGGTGGATTCCAACTACTATGTTAATTTGACGGATGCATTTCGCTCAATCTACCGAGTTAAGATCACCCAGTCGAGGGCGGTGAGGCATAGGATTCTGTCCACAGCAGAAGCTATTGGAATTCGCCTGTACCACCCACCCCTGTGCGTCCAGAAACGTTTTGTTCGGACGTTGGATCTGCCATGGCCAACCCCGCACCCCGTTAACCTGTCAAGACCCACGATACAAATGGGTACTTGATGCAGTATGATATTGAAGTAACTGACCTCATTAACCACCCGTTCCCTGTTTACCTCCATCATGATTCCCCTGTAAAATGTGTGATATAAATGTGATGTATTCAACCTGATGAGAAAACATTGAAAACGTGTTTGTTCGCTACACAGAATTTCTCATGGCTACACTGGGAATTTTTACGCGATTTAAAACAATATAACTTAAAAATCCGATTCAGAAAACAATACCGTTAAAATGACAACCAGAAACAAACATACATGGTGTTCTAACATTTTATGAAAACGATAAAGTAGCGGACAAGACTTGAGTTCTGTGTTTGATCACCAGGTTAATTATAAGACAATAAAAATGGAGGTAGTAAATAGCGGGAGTAAAGAACTCGGTCAACAGAGGTTATGGACGGTGTGCTTGTTATCATTCACGCAGTCATTGTTCTAAATTTTGAGCTAGATTGTCTGTAGGCTATGAGAGGTTAATTGTTATTGCAGGAATTTGTCGCAAGAAAGTTCGAAAAATCAGTCCAAACAACCTACCGTGCCGTTCACTTGTGCATGTGTTCGCGCTCAACACCTGTTTTCATGTTATGATTTAAGGACAAACTTCCATGTTCTACAACAAGTTGTTGCATATATTCAGTTGTTTATTCGTGTCGAGCATCATACTGTGACAAAAGTCGTTCAATAAGGCACGATCTTTATTGTCCGACTCGCTCGTCCCCAAGTCAAGCGCGCGCTCGCAGTTATAGACCGGAATTCCGGTCCACAGCACACCAGCGGTTTCCAGTCAAATGTTGTGTGCACTACGGCCTGGGTTGCTTAATTCGCTGATACCTTCTGTCGAGGTTTTGACACCAACTCCTTGTCCGTTCGTCCGAATTCGGTGTGCGATGACTCCTTCTGTCGCTGGTGTTATTCATAATCAACTCGCTGTGGGCTTTTGGACACATCACCGCGTTGAGACAGTTTACCGAGTATCAGAATATTTGTGCCCATCACCATACATTTACCGTAATACGATTGTCTGATAGAATACGTGAAAATCATCCTACTTGGTTGAACAGTTGTGTGACTAAAACGGTTTCAACCGCGATTGTTACCCATCTGACCGACTCTAATCATTCATTCAGTAAGAAAGATGCTCTTCAGTTTATCTACCGAGTCCCAAGAAATCAATCATAAATGGTGAGATTCCGAATGTTGACTGTTACCGAGGCCATTAGTACACGATTGCGCAAACTTGGTCTCTGCGGTCAAGAGAAGCCCATGAGAACACAGTCTCCCATAGCCTACAGACAATCTAGCTCACAATTTAGAACTCCCAGTACTGTTTCATATTTTTGGTGTTGTAATTAGCCTGATGATCAAACACAAATAATAAGTCTTCTTTGTCACTTTGTCGATTTCAGTCGGTATTTTCGAACGAAACTAACACTTTAAGTTATGTGCGTCGCTTTTACGTTGCTTTTAACGTTTCATTCGATTTTGATCAGCTGTTTCATCTCGCTGTCTGTAAACGTACATCCACGTCCTCAACTACGCCCCGTTTCACATCGATATGTGTCCCTATATGTGCCTACAGTTTACCTGTTATCATTTGCTTGTAATAATCCTTGTGTTAATTCTGACATTTTGGCAAAAGACTTCGCTACAATAGGGTAGTGGTAACTTTTTAAATATTGCATATGTTGTAGACGTGATTGTAAAAATGCTCAGTATCCACTGACGGAGGTGTACAAAACTTGATGAATTAAACTGACCGGACAAGAAAAATCACCTCTGAGTTTCTAATGGCTATAACCCGCTACGATTAGTGGTTACAATCAGCAGAAGAATTTCGAACGCAGAAGAAGACAACATTGAAGAAGAAATATTTTGGAAGCACACAGAGCCGTTGCTGGCAAGACTTGAAAAGCCAAGTGTTACGATGAATCCTAAAGATCTGCTCCAGGAAATGAAAGAGATATGAAACCAGCTGAAAACACCGTTCTTTATCAATGTGCATGTTAGTAACGAGTTCATGTACGATTGTGTTGCACTCGACCTTGTGACAATACATTGCGAACATGTTTGCCTGCTACTTAGATTTCGTACCAAAGATCTACCTACCAAACACAAGTAATTAAAATAGTGTGGTCACTACCACATTTTGCCTAAGAGAACCGGCTTGTATCCCCATCCATGAAAAATAGATCGATCTAGAACCTAAAAAGCTAGACAATAGATCGCTTGATCCCTACTGTAGTTGACGCAGCGTGTGGTTGTTCAGCAAAAGGTTGATCATAATCTTTAGTTATGAAACAAAACCGCTGCCGCCGAGAGTTTTGTCTGTCACTTTGGTTTTCGTAGACTCTATTGAGAAGTCAGAGTTAAGAATGTTTTTCGATAACGTTTACTCATAGTTTGCATCAAAAAATAACGAGAGAAATATGAACATATGGTAACAAACGCCGATGAAGTTTGGACTACTCATGCACCGGGTGATCTGCCGCTCAGGCATTCCACCGGTTTAGTTCAATTTATCTAATCTTATTCAGCAAAAATCTTACCCGTGACCTTTGGATTAAAGTGGTGTAGACTAGTATTAACTTTCTTTGCATTCTTAGCCGTTCAACAATGAGGTTTCTACAACATAAGGAACAAAAGAAAAATGGCTTATGCACCACTTTCATTGATGAACAGTAAGTTAGTTAGCACAAAACACTGAGGTTTACGAATGTTTATCACGCATAGTTAAGTTAGTAGCTTGAACGGTTCATATAATTCGTCGTAATCTTCACACCCGTCTAGTTTTCTTGGCCGACCTATATTGCATGGATTTAATACACTAGAATTTTTCTTGAAAGTCAGCTCGCCTGTAGTGTATATATCGAAAGATCCGGCCGATAAACTCAATTATTTTGAAGCGAGCGCGTTGAACTTTATTTCATTGGTCCTCTCTACCAGAAATTGACGAAAAATCACGCTTTCGCTTTTGCACTGTGCTCAAGTTTCCCGGAATCACAGAAAGAAGACATGTTAGGTCTCCGATAAATGTAAACAGCTGTCAACTGATCGAAAATGCCGTATGTGAGAAAGAGCAGAAGATGCTTCGATAATTGTGGCTATTTCTACTTGCCAGGTAGGGAGACTGGTTGACAGATAACTTGTGTCTCTTCAGTTTCATAGAGCGATTCCGGTGGGTTTTGTTTATAGTGAAGAATTTGAAACAGTTGCTTCTCTTCATAAATGTAAACAGAGCATTAAGAAGAGGACAGATGGTAGATGCTAGCATTTCGTCTTGTCTCTTCAGTACCGAGTAACAATAACCAGAAAGATATATATAACACTATCAGGGTGGGGATGGAGAAATAACATAGCAAATTAGGTGAACAACAACGCGAAACTATTAGGTCCATGGGAGTCTAAGGCTTACATATCATTGTTTTTGTACACTTAATGCTGGCTTGAGACGACTAATCGCGACCGCCTCAGCGAAACGTGGATTAGCGTGGCCCATTATAATCCTGAATGTTGATTTGGGATTAATCCGGTGACCGGCGGCTAACATGTGTCTGGAGATAGACGAAGTCGAAAGTTTGCGTGATCCCGGGACGAAGAAAATAGACTGTGCAGACACATCCTGAACTCATTTCGGCAGATGTTCCTTCATTCTAGAGTTAAAGCATCTGTTGGTTCTGCTGATGTAACTTTCGCCGCAGTTACACACTAATTGATAAATACAGTGCGAGCTGGCGCCAATAGGTTACTTTCCCTCTACTGAAGGTCACAGTACCTTACGAGTTGGTTCAACGGCTACAATTTCGGCCACATTGAATTAATGAACGCGACGAGATGTTTTCTTGTTCGAAGTGAAGAAGTGTCACTTTGGAATAGCAGTTTAATGTAGACTTTCTTCTTCTCAACCGTGGAAAACTTGTCTGCAGGTATACATTGCTGGCTGTGGCTGTTGATAAATCTTAGCGGATACCCATTATCATGCAATGTCGTTGTAAACAGTCAGAGTTCATTAGCCAAACATTTTGATGAACAAATGCGTCGGGCACGCATAAACAATGTTCTGATCCATGCTCGCTTGTTCATCATTGGCGTAAAGCTTGTAAAGTGAGTGTACTGACCAGTCCAGGTGGGTCTTCGATACATATTTCTTTTCAGTGTTCCATCATCCTTGCGACCGATGAGGATGTCTAAAAACGGCAGGCATCCGTTTTTTTCTAACTCACAGGTGACTGTCACGTTAGCACGACATACGCTGAACCGGCTTATTATTGCATAGATCCTTTGGGAAGATTGCGCAAACATGAGAATGTCATCTACGTAACGTTTGTAAAATGGTAGCGACGAACTGTCTTGAGTCATTCGCACTTTTATCATCAGCATAAAAAAATCCGCTGGCATCGGTCCTAACTGACTTCCCCTAGAAAAACCCGGAGGATTGTCGATCTCACTTATGAAGTGATGTTTGTCTGAAGGGGTCCGTGTTACCGGAGTACGACAACGTCGTTGAGACAGGCAAACTGTCAGTATCCATAGTCAATGGAAGCGTTCTGTCTACCGGTTACATCAACGATCCAGCTTATGCACTGAGTATCCTATTATGCCACTCTAGTTCAGTATTCATATAGTTTATTGAAGCAGTTGCAATTAATCGACAGAAAACCTCCCTGAATATCCAGAAGCAATTGTTCGTAAACCAGACCCTTTCGTGGACTTAGTGACTTTTCCTAAACTACGTACTGACTATCCGTCCCCCTAATCACTTACTATAAAAATCGACTCATGTTATTTCAAACTCGATGTTGATGAGTCAATACGAAGTGCTTGCACTTAGCACTGTGGATGTTATTAATTTTGCCCACCAATCGAAATTTTTTTTACAATACTGTATTAGCCAACAACATGTAGGGTGGTATTAAGTACGTTGCACAATTAGAGTATTCTATCTGATATACCACTCTGGCAGATTCAATAACAAACTGGTAGAGAATGAGTAATCAACTTTCGTAATTTTTGTATGAACCAGTACAATGTTATGTATGTTATATATCTCCCTGGTTACATATCCACTATAAATAGCAGTGTTACGTGTAAAGCCCACATGTTTGATGACGGTTTGTGAGCAGTACGTATTGGCTATTCTCGGAAATGTTTTGGTGCCTTACTTTTGTAAACTGTAATGTGTGAAGCTGAAATAACGTTTCAAAATAATATCAAACTAAAACAGTGTGAGAAAAAGAAAATGTTTTATTTTTATTAGGAAGCTAAATTATTGGAAGTAAAACGTAGAACATGTTTATACAAGACCAGTTTCATCGAAATACTCAAAGACGTAGACCGAAATTGCAAATGCGGAAAGTGTATAGTGACAAAGAGGTTTAGAGTATTATTTACTCGAAGATTAATGAAACGGTGATTGGGGGGCTTTTGTGACAAATCAACAATTGATTGAATAGTTCTGCTTTTACAATCAACTTTATTCACATTTAATCAAAGCATTCACATTTCTACAGACTTTCTGTAAAATGCATTTGGTTGGTTGTTTTAATTTACTAAAGCTCATCACTAATGAGTACCCGCCTTTCAATAATATTTTTTTAGCTTCGGTTCACGTGTCTCTGAGGCAAACTTGTTAACTACAGCGCCAGTGACCTTATAATAGACACGATCTAATTATCACGATTGTTTGCGAGTAATCTTCAGATTTCAAGTTAAACATCACCCACAATTGATCGCAGTTGTGACATTCCCATAGACTTTCCAGTCAGTCCATTTCGAAAAGAAGCACAAGACTCGAGTTTCGCTTTCATTAGAGCTCATCAGATTGTCCTTTCTTCACAGTTCAGTGTTATCTCCCACGGCTTACACCAAAATCACAACATAATCAGATAAGTGACAAATGTATTCAGTTGATTACCACAAGGGACATAATTTTATGTGGAAAAATACCCTTTATGATTTTGGAGAAATGTCTTATAAACAAATTGATGGTGTAGCAATGGATAGCCCATTAGGTCCAACACTCCCAACTGTGTTTTTAGGAATAGGTGAATTGCAGCTATACAGCTACAGCTACACATGTTGCCAGTCTCTATAAACAATATATACATAATATTTTGA
>LUCH01000830.1:77623-89663 GCA_013368495.1 Paragonimus heterotremus | reverse complement strand
CAGTATAAGTCTGGAATACTATTCACTACGTCGACAAATATATTTTCTATCTGTCCTGATACATATCGGTCGAAATGTAACTGTAGAACAGTAGTCATGGCCACCTTTACATCAAACTATTGCGCATTCAAAAAAATTACTTGGTGTCCATTTTCTTACACTAAAGTATTCATCTGTCATTCAATGGATTAGTTAAAATGGTTCAACTTTTATGGGAAATAACTTTAGGTTCCACCTTATTATTCAGGATGGTTGGTATCAACGAAGATTTCGTTCGTTTACATAAAAAAACAGGCAGTAGCAGCGATGAAATGGAGTTGTTTCATTAGACACCACCATTGTTTCAATACAATTCCATAATGAAATGGAATAGTTGAAAACCCAAACAATAAAGGATAGTTTCATGGTATGCAACTACCACAACCTAGGTATGTTTGGCTGTTCAATGTCCATCACACAAGCGGAAAAACCTATCTTATGTCTAACGCTAATTTTGTTCGTTTACACCGCATGATCCGCGGTTAGTTAATTCCAGTTCGATATTCAAAATATGATGCTTAATGTTCTACCAAATTCATTTCCAAGGTATGCAACTCTCTGGATAAGATGATCCCAATTTCTCATGGGCGGTATTCCGTAAACCATAACAAGTGATGTTGGGCAACACTAGATTACTATTCAGGTTGGGCCACATGGAACACCAAGGCTGTTGATGTCTTGTTCATAACATTTATTGTGAAAATTCACTGTAGTATCGCTTAGATCGATCTTTGAAACACATCGGTCATTGCGATCGGGTTCGACTAAGTAATCGGCTTGTTACAGTAACGATCTGTTCTTTACACATCTCTTACATTCGGCATCCTCAACAAAACCGGACGTGCAATTTTTCCAAAATCCTAAGGCAAATCAAGAAGTTTCTCAAAATTCTGTGATTTGACAATTCACCCAAAATTTGACTGCAATAATATTACTTAAATGCCACTCAAATGATTTCAGCTTTTGCAGCCAAACAAAATTTCCGATCACCCCATCTCTGGCCACCGGACAGCTTGAACAGTAATCACACAGGACAATAATTAAGCGTTTAAATACTGTGACATAGTTGCGCCCAAAAAAGCCATTGGAGCAGTGATCATCGTGGTGGTCTCTTGAGGACAGTGTTCAGCTACCAGTCTGAATAACGATATACATTGTAGACGATTTTTAACAGCGGCAATATCTAAAAAAATGGGGTTATAGCGAATTCGGTTGAATGTCAAAACTGCACTGAGTTGAGTGGTGTTCAACTTAATCAGCAAGTATGGAACTGTAATGACAGTGTTAACCAGAATATGAACTGAGCAGTATTCACAAATTATCGCAGCCCTTGCGCTCCCTCAGACATTCCACCCAACCCTTTTGAAATGAGCCGACCGGGATGTTCACAGTAATACGAAGGTCGCAACCAGTGTGTGTGATGTTTAATTCGTACTAAAAACAAAATCATATGCTATGTACCAGTAAAAAAATGACCTAACGCCTTTCTTACTCCATTGACAAGAATAGTCCGCAGTCAAGCACTAATGTACTGCCTCAGACCGTCTGTCACGGTAATATATATCTTTAATTACTCTACCTTGAATAACGCAATTTGAAGATTAGGCAGTAAGCAAACACACTGCCTGATATCGAGAAGAATTTCAGTCAAAAATACACACCAGCTTTATAAAACTACCTGCTTGTTTCAATAGTTTGTGCTGTCATCTTAACCTTTGATAACCTTACTTACAAGCTGTGTGCTATTGCGCTGACGTAAATTAACAGGATAACGCTCCAAGCAGTTTTGATATCTTCTGTGAAGCCTTTGGTATCAGCAATGAACTATTGTTTTATCGACAAAACAGTAGGGTAATTTCAAGTGTTTTCGTGAGTTGTGCATCCATAAAAGCAGGTTAGACAAAAAATTGACCTGTTCTATCTTACTTGTATAGTGGAGACTGGCTGTCAAGTATAAGCGAGAACAGTGATGTTTATGGTAATGATGAAGGCAACAATGAACAGTTTCATTGTAGCGAAGAAACAAATAAAATTTTACCGCATTATAATACGAAACTTCAGTGTAATCTGAATTCCTCAATGCCAGCTCATTTCCACTATTGATCAGATTGCTCACCCGTGCCAGAGTGGAATATACCTCACCTTAGACCGTGTGCCGCACGAGTTCCTTAACAGTTGATTAATATGTTTTTATTCAAACTCACGTCCTTCTCTTTGACAATGCTGTAAGGTAAGCCACAATCAGTCAGTTGAACCAATCCGACTCCGCATACGACTAAATCTCATTCCCGTCTATCTATAAAGTTCCGTTGAACGAGGATCGTTTCTTATGAGCCCAAGTCTCAAGCTACTGCCGTCATAGTGTGCCCACGAACGTTAACAAGTGAAGTCACTTCCGTATAGACTGTCTGACGACGGATAAATTCACTGTTTTGGGGAACAGTAAACTGTCCGGAGGTCCATTTATACTTGTCGGTCTGCAATCCCTGTGTCTTTCATACCATTTTATAAATGTTTACTGGTCTTTCTAGTTTCTTCCGAAGCCTACGGGATTATTTGGTATGCATACATATCCTCGCTTTCTGTCAGATTTTACTATGTTGCTACTCGCCATTTTAGGGGTTCAACTAGCTTCCCAGATCTAACTCGGTGGACATCTGGTCGATAATGAATCATTGACTGATTTACCTGTGATCCTGGAAATTCAGCAATAGGTAGTTACCGCCCAACGACGTTTGAAAAGTCCGAACTGGGGCCAATAACTACTGAGACGTGTGACCAGTTGCGATGGCAGCGAAACAGCGTGGTTAATGTGATCAAGGAGACCGTAAAGACAAAACCTTATATCACGGAAAGTACAACTTATTCCGCCCTGTGAGTTAAGAATTGCAGCTTGCCGATGAATAGTTGGGGATTTGGTTGATTTAGAATGAGTATCATTCGACTGATCACAAGTGTATCATCCGGATAGAAATTCTATCCAGCCTATTTCGAAAAGGAGCACCAGACTCGAGTGTCGGCCTTGTTAAGGACCATTAGTTTTGTTTGTCTTTGTCACAGCCGGGATTAGAACTCCAGCAACGTTTTCATGAGGGAACCACGGTGACCACTGTGCAAAGCATATACACAACTAATGACTTTTGGCAAGGCCGAACCCCAAGTCTAGTGTTTCTTTTTGAAAGTGTCTGTCTGGAAAGTCTCTCTAACTTCAAGCTGCAATCAAATTTCAGTGGAGTTCAGTTTACCAGTTTTTGTTTACTGATTGAGTTTGAACCACATGCACAATTTTGTACATGATAACGGTTACATGTCCTGCATGGTGTTTGCTTCAGTGTCGGTTATATGAAACTAGTTCGACACAAGTTGTCTAAGATTCATATTGAACACTGCAGTTGAACCTGAAGTAAAGCTATGACTGTCTTATTTTAGAGACGCAGGTAGGAAACTCGACATCAGCATATCATTAGTTCATACTCCTGTTTGATTTGAAGCTGAAGCACAATCTCCGAGGTTATGAGTTAAGCAGACCGATACCGACCACTGAAGGGGAAGCTAATCTAAGACGGATGAATCAGCTTAGTTGAGCAATCCTAAATCACACTGGATCAAATGGGATGGTTGCACTCGAACCTGATTCGTGCGAACGGATGATAACTAATTTGAACATTTTAAATAAAACCACAAAATTTGTAAGAGGTTAATTGTTCATCCTGGTCAAACTATTGCAGTTCCGTAAAATGTGGAAATTGTAGATACTGATCAGACTAGGTATAAGAAATCACCTTACTGGTGGATGCTCAAGAATTACATAAATGCTCGTCGATATCGATAAGTTCATATTTGTTTGAGCTCCAGATGGTCTGTAGAAGGTTGACATGGACCGATTTGTGAACACAGACAAGAGATTGTAGAGACTGGCGATAGCAAACCGTGCCAGATTCTAATGACTCGAATCTTGCAAGCTTTTGTAGGGGACATTATCTGTCAGTTGGGCACCACTCGCCCTAATGCTGGGCATTTTCGAACGTAGCGTAATACACTACTTTGAAGGACGTACAGAGATCCTTGTGGTTCTACCAACGCAACCTGCTAAGCAACAGCAGGTAGATGTCCAGACAAAAGAAACGGAGAAAATCTCGAAGCTACTATCGTTGAGGTGTGACACAATTAGCGCGCTGGCGTTAGAAGATAGGGTAACCTATATCTCGGGTTAGGCTCTTTCTAGTGCATTCAAAATTCCGCGTCATATATTCGTATAAATGACTTAGCCCTTACAGGACAGTTGGGTAAGCATAAAAGCTTTAAACCATATCATACTTCGGTATGTTACATGATTTTTCTTGACTGTGTTTGGGTTATCCGTTTTGACTAAGAATGTTTGAAAATCAAATTGTAGTCCGCCCCGCTAACATTCAGGCCGCGGTTCTCAGAAGACAAACCAATCTTAGTTTATACTTAATGAGAACAAAGTTGTTCGAAAGTGTACACTGACTAGTGTATGTAATTTTTGTACAGATTGATTTATGAACGGATTTATTTACTACACAGATATGAGCTACATCTAGAACATATAACACGCTGCTCTGTTTCACCTTAAGGATATGCTTAATGTTAGAATGCATATGGCTTAAATTAGCTAATGAGGTATCATTGTCTTTTTGGATCAGAAAAAAATTTACCTAGTGCCTAAGGAAATCGTACTCAGAGATAAAAAAAACGGTTCACATTTGCATTTAGTTTTTACACATGTTGGCAAAGAGACATGAAGAGAAACCAGCTCTACTGACAGACTTCTCCAGTGATCGGAAGTTGAAGGATTTGACTGTAACACACTAGCATTCCGTATATTTTATTGACGGAAATAACAACGTCATTTTGGTTGCTCTCAGTATGACTCCACATATATTCAATAGATATCTACTGACACTTTCTTGTGTAGATAGTTCATGTTCAATAAAACAGCTTTCTGATTCAAAGAATCCCCGAAGTCAGCAAGGTCAGACTTATTCTTTCAGCCAAAGAGATACAACTTTAACTTGGTCGGTTTCAGTATCTCCACTACCCATTGAATAAAAACATGTGTGTCGAGTTGAACATAGCAAGAATCACTCCCAAGTAAAGTACGAATTCAGGAAATTGGGGAAAACCACGAACGAAAAGAGTGATTGTTGTTGTTGCTACCATGATGAGCTTTAAGATGAGCAGATCAATAAGATCTCATTATCAAATCTCTTTAAGCAAGTTAATGAGCTTTCTCTGTTGTTAACACCTTCTCATTTTCTCCTTTCTCTTTTGAGATTGTCCTTCAGCATTGTTGTTATTTTGTCAGCAAACTTATTTACTTTTATAGAATTAACTCGAATAACTCATTTGTTTTTGTCAGCTTATAGTCATCATAAGATTAGCATTCGTTTCTACATCACTAAATCACAGTCGGTTCCCTCGTTATTCAGACAAGCAGGACATATTTCTAACAAGTATAGTTTCGAGACTTTCAGCATCAAAAGTGGAGAGTAGATTTGAAATGAGTCCACCTAGGCGACGGCGCAAGCATTCAAAATGAACCTCTGTGTTCAATAAGTTACATTTTGACGTCGGAATACAAAATTTCGCGCCTAGTGATAGCAGTATGGTTGCTAACAATAACCAGTTCTGACGTTATGTTGTTTACTTCACCAATTTGACATATGACAAGACTAGTGACCCGATAGGATTAATATGGTGGTAATCAGTTCTTTGATGTACGTAACTATCGATACACACACAATGTGCATTGTTCTGTATTACCTTACCGTTCACTGTGGATAAACTTTAGAAAAGGAGAATTCGGACCGACTCATCAGTTAACAGCCCAACCGACAACACATTCACTCAATTACCAGTTTACAACGCAGTAAATCGAAAACAACAATTGCTTCTTTAGATCGCCCATTTTTATGTTAGTCGCAAACCTACCCAACGTGATAGGGAAGAACCCATGCTCTGTGTGTGGTAGCATAAAAGACTGTCTAGTGTTGCTATGGGATACAAGTCCTGTAAACATTGTGAAGGGCATTGGGCAGATCGGAGACAATTCTAACGACGAGGTGAATGTTCGATCAACAGTTCGCTTGTTCTCATCAGTTACACACACAAAATGATAGCCGAAATGATAAACGGTTGGGTGTACACAGCAATCAATATTCGGGTGTACAAGTAGGTGAATTAGTTAACCTAGCGCTACCCTAGCAACCTAATGTTCAGGGGCCGGTTACTCATGTTAACAGTTTCTCTCTAACTCCAAAGTGTTTAGCTTCCATAATGCTCTCACGTTCCCCACAGTGTTTCCAGTATCCTTCTTTCTAACTTGTCAGTACGATCCCACTAAGCATTAAATGGTTGCATTGTATTCGTTTTAACTGTTGGACGAATAATATTCGTGTGAAATTGGAATCTCTTGTTCATCTGTCTATTATCACTCCGCATTCTGTTAGTTGACGCCTATTTAGTCCGTGGGTACACAGAGAACTATCAAATAGTCAAGCTTACCATACAGGTCACTAGAACCCAGTTATAGTTACTGAGTAAACAACACCTGCTCTATTGTTTGCACGCATCTAATCGTTCATCAATTGTTATCACCTCCTATACTTAGACGATGAGAACGAAAAAATATTGTTCTCGAACAGAAAATAAGATAATTTTATCACGAGCATTAGAGCGATTGTAAACACTAATAAACACTAATGTGTTAAATAGGAGTGCACGTTAAATAGAGATGATGGAACAAAAGGCGCAAAATGAATATTGCGCTCGCTACACATAGAAAAACAATAAAGTCAGTATACTAACATAACCAATAAGGAATGGTAATATAGGACAAGGAAGAATTATTGAAGATTTCAATGGAATAACAGAAAACAGGCAATTATAAAAGAAATCAGTCTGAGCATAAGTTCGGCTGAACACACCTAGGGTAACAAGCTCAGCCTGTTAACACGAAGGACGGTGTACAGTTTAGATCTAAGAAACGGTTGATAAACAACGCTTGAACAATTGTGGTAATTTCAAAGTTGTTTTAATCTTGATTAGGTGTCTACTAACGGGACAAAAGTGGTGTAGATGGGTATAATCTCAATCACAATAGTCTTCTGTGGGTGAGAATTCGAAGTTACATTTGTCATGCAATTTTCTAGTCAAGGAATTTAGTAAATCATCGTAAGAACTTTGACAGTGTGCTTACCATTTTCCAGCTGCTTTGTTCGATGCCAGTAATCCGTCTTGCACAATTGTATTTGCACAAGATAATTGGGCAATTCAGTGGTGGTTAACATAAGAAGTGATACACTTTGTAATACATCCATCGTCGTATTTTGCGACATTGTTTGACTTGAAAAATGATGTTGATTTACGGGGAGCCGAAATTATCTAACAGGTCATCTCAGTTATCGTTTACGGCATGAGCGTCATAAAAACCACGAAAAATGTATGAACAGTTCAAGAGTAGGTGGATTTGTGGCGTTTAGTTCAATAATGAGATTGTTCCCATGCAAGATTTCATTGGTCAGATGCAACTCGTGCTGTTCAAGGTCAGTCTAAAGTGGTCCAATAAGGAGTTAGTTAAAACATGTAATGTTACTGTAGTCCGGTTATACCTGAATGATAAACATTTGTTTCATATTCAAGTGCATCTAAATAAGGGGCTTTAATTTTTCAAGACGAGTTCGACAATGTTAGGTTGCAATCTTATTATGTGCAGCTGGTCAGATTGGAGTGTGCGAGTTGTGAAAGAGGTCAAGCGTGTAAAATTGTTGGAGGCCTCAAGCCCCGTCTTTTGGTCCTCACTGCATGTGCCACCTACTACAGTTTAACACCAGTGTCATTTGCCTGATCGCAACACCCTCCGGTTGTACCAAAAAACCACAGTGTAGTGAAAAAATGCAAATAGGCATGTCCTTTGGAATAGTTTGAATACTGGGTTGAAAGAAGTTGAGTGCTACTTTGACTGATGGAAGGGTTTGTATACATTATATGGTGAAGACAACACAGAAAGTATGACTACACAACGGACTGCGTAGGTAAGACGTTTTACTCAAATGACACAAGGGTTTTAAAACCAGGTTGTTCAGTAATAGCTCACACTCATCCTTACCTCAGTGGGGCTGAGCTAAACAACCAGTCTTTCTCCATTCATACGATGTTGGACGGCAACATTTAGATGCCATTGCTTCAGTATAACGTGACAGCCAAAGGCTTTCGTTTGTGCCTTCAGTTTGTTGGGATCCATCTGGAGATGATGCTCTACTAGAGTCTGAGGAGAGTAAATGAAATGTCAGCATCCGGAGGTATGTTTTTCTTCGTTATTGGTGAACTGGGTACAGGAAATTCAGTGTTTTGAAATCCTCCAGAATGTGGATTGAGATTGCTGATGCCGATAGTTCGTGAGCCAGTTATCTTTTGAGCAGGTAAATGCCAGTTTCCAGAGTTCCACAGGAGAAAAGCACATAACGTGCCTGACAGTAAAGAATGAACTACGAAAATTGAACCAATTTTGACCAATCATCCTGTGTATTACTTAGTTGTAACCCAGTGGCATGACTCTTACATGAATGTGAGAAATCGTTTTTCGGGGACGATTATAATCAACCTGACGAGAATGAACTCACTTCAGTCTATTCTGATGCTTTGTAAACACTACCCGAAGTTAAGGCTTCCACGTTCACCTTAGAAAGTCTTGAAGAGACTGCTGCAGCGTTAGGTCAGTCGTTATTGTAAAATTAGACTTACGACTAGTTATTGCGCGTGACATGAAAGATCTGACTATTTCTTAATAACGGCAAGATACGTCTCTGAACGTCTGTCGGTTCGTGCGGTATCCGTCCGACAGATTTCCTACTGTACTTTTGTGGTTCTAGAGAGTGATAAGTGAAGCATCATGTTCTCGTGTTATACTTACAGAGTTTAATTTGAGAGTACATTCCATCACCTGTTTCAGGCGTACACCTGGACTAATTAGGAAATCACAAACTGTGAGGGACATCATGAAGATCCACTTCTCCGAACCTGAACCTGGCAAAATATTCTTAATCTTATTCTCATTTTGTGTGACTTTGTAACAAGTTCCATGTGTGTCTTCACTTGTCACCATCTGGGTTTTATTCGAGCAGCACATCTAACCGTGTCGTGTTATAAAACTAAACTAGGCAGAAGATATCAGCTGTTTAATAGCCCACGAAAAACGAAACACAAGATTGTCATATTCATAACATACTCGGCTACTGCAAATTGACAGTAAAAGAGAGGGTTTCAAAGTCGACCACAACGAATACCTAGGAAGCTTTCAAAACGACTTGATGCAACGATGGAACCTTCACAAAATGACAAGCAATAACAAACAATTCATCTTGGACAGGTTAATTCGCTTTTGCGGCAAGGAAATTACAAGACAGCTCCGCTATTCCTGAATCATCGAAGTGAGTATTTAAAAAGTGTAAGGATGATAACAAATTTTAAGCAGAATTAATACCGAATTCTAACGCTGGTTATCAATAAAACAATTTCCTTGCTACGAGACGTAATCTTTACGACCCTAACTGGCCTACATAAGAAATATGGTTTTTATTTGGGGTTGCCAATTTCGCCCAGGTTTACTTAGTCGTAGACGTTAACTGATAACACACGTTTCCGGAATCCGAGGTAAGCCATAGATCCCAGCGTCCTCTCTTTCCATAAAAGAGCGATGACACTAAAATGGCCTGATCTGGCTTACAGCAGCTAGTTTGCAAACGTTCAGTTTCAACCGATTTTTGTGTTGTGTCAACTTCTCTTGCCAGCGTTGAATCAGATTTGTCGGTGTGAATCTAGGGGTGTGCCAAGGATTCCAAAGCTTGATTTACGTTGGTCGTTAGTCTCTACTAACTTAGACTATGCTGATTCGTTGACATCGCAAGCCATTGTATTCTGAAACTTCGCTCAGGAAAGAACAACCAAATCCAGGTGAAGCGAGTCTGAATCAGTTTCACGAACATTATGTATGGTTTCCACCACTGTGGTCAAACTTTTGGTGTTACACATGCATATAAGTGCTGGTTGGCAACTTGCTTGTCGGTTGTGTATATGTAATCGTCTACTATGAAGGGGAAGGACATATCATTGATTTAATATCCTCGTGCTTTGTGACTTCGGTTGAGTGACCTAAATAACTTTCCAAGTGAGACAGACATGCCCGCATAGAGTGCTATTGCTAGAGCCAGTTATGAACAATAGTTACGGTCCTGTCACTTCGAGCACATGAAAACCTGTGACTGATCACACAAGAGTAGTTCTTGTGGTAGTGCAGCGAGTAGCGCACAGTGTTTTGGACACAATACAAACAGAGATGAACAGAAGTATAACCTAGCCAACCGGTAAATCAGCTGATGAGTAAATTACTGATCGATCCATATATCTGGAAAATGTTGAAGCTCAGTCCTCAGCTTTAAAACACAGTCAAACTAGTACCGAAAGACACTCGTAACGGGATGTATATTAGTGGGGATTGTCTTGTTTCTTCTCATGCTAAAAGTCGTTACATTCACGGGCTTGAGTGGCAGTCCCATTCGGCAGTTGACCACGCACATCAATTTTTATTTCCGTGATAAACCTTATCTAGAAAAATCTTCCCAATTCAATTATGCAGTTTAAGTCTTATGACGATAATTAAATCTGATCTATTATGTAGATTGGTCCATCTGAACTAGTCAACTGGTTGGAGGCACATTTCTCGGCGTGTAACTCTTTCCTAAACATCTCTGAATAGCATTTTGAAGACGGGTCACAATATCACGTTGAACCGGTAGCCATGTCTCCAACCATATAGTTGAACTAATCGGAGGTCATACATAGTCGTAGTCTGTTGTAACCTGTGCGTGAGAGTGAACTAATTTGACGATCAGAACGTTAACCTTATATGGTTCACATCTCAAGTCTAATTACACATTGTAGCTCTTCGGAGTATTAATCTACTGACTGAAACTATGTCGAATTATTTAGTAATGTAGTTTCAAACTACCTGCCAGATTTCTGAAGTTTCCCACAGGAGTTGACGTGCATTATTTCTTATTCTATCCAAGTCACTGCGTTCAGGTTTTTCAAACCAATTAACACTGCTTTAATAAATTATGTAATTTCCAAAATGCACAAAGCCTTTTTAAATTCATATCTGCATTTTCAAGATGTACATATGATGTTTCATTCACATATACAAAGTACTTCGGTTTTCCTACAGTCGCTTCTGTTTTTCGGCGAATTTAAATTTAGTGGTCAGAAAGTAATTGTAAAATAGAAACACAAGTTCTAAATACTTGCATACAGACACACACGGTTGGCGGCATCCAAAACGGATTGGCCTGTCACAGTGGCTGAAGCCAAAGGACGCCTGCGCTTTAAGCCATCATCCCAAGTGGCTTACGCTGCACCACTCGGAGTTTCACTCATACACCACGTATCAAGTGTAAACCCGAAGGAATAAGACCAGTAGGTATGTGAGTGAGGCCTCTGTGTCTAGCCGACCAATGCTGGTCAGCCAACTGAACAGCTGGCAGGAAAAGGAAATCGTTATCTCTAGGAAAATAAACGGAGAATGACTGCAATGACAAGATTTAAACGAAGAAAGATAAGTAAAATGTAATACAAGAAGCATTTCAGTATAAGAGTGAATGTTACTGTATTTCAGAGGGGATACGAGTGAAGAACAAAATCCAGATTGGACTAGAAAAACAACAGGCGAACGATTCACCATACAATACACCCACAAAGCTGAAGGGGAGAATGGGTAGAATACCGCAAACACCCACACACGTAGAACATCCAGTCCATCCGTGATGTGCAGTGTTTAGCCGTTTGATTTGATGTAACACACAACAGTTGCCTATCATTCACTCAAGGATCATCATCCAGTCAATTCCGTCTGAAAATTCGTCGCTGTTTAAGATAAAACCACACAACGATTACCCATTCACACGGAGTCATTAACATGGGAGCG
>LUCH01000830.1:62849-73714 GCA_013368495.1 Paragonimus heterotremus | reverse complement strand
ACCGTCAACAAATATCAACCGATAACACGGTAGCGTAAACAGTTCAATGCGGCGGTACAAAACAAACAACCAGCGAGTTTAAGGGGAAGTTCGTAGTGTCGGCGATGAGTTGGTTACGTGCAATAAGGTTAGAAACGTTCGACCAGCAATTAATATAATCAATACATAGTTTGGCCAATGGGATATACGGATCAGTTAAGATTAGCATTGGGCACACAGCTAGTCGTGGAGGGGTGGTCGGGCGGTAGCGTCGCTGCGCTGGATGCGGCAGTTCCGCAGTTCGATCCCTCAGCTGTCGCTTTGCGGTCCAACTACCAGTTTCAGTTGGGGTGAATCGAACGCGACTTCCATTGATACTAGCAAGAATCAGCAGTGGGAATGCTCATATCATCCATCTGACCTTCTGAAGTGGAATTCTGATTCACCAGTTAATTTACCACACAGAAATCGTTTGTTGATCGTTTTGATCTTAGTTGGGCAACATACTGAATTTCATGGAAATGTGTTCAGTCGGTGGACAGCTGAAGTTCGCATGCAGAGACGGGTGAGAAACATTCACCGATATTCATATACACATCAAAATAGCTTTCCAGAGCAGCTCAGTCCTGGCCTGTGGTCAGTCGTTGAAGCATGGACATTGACGTCCGTTTCTTCAATCACATGGGTGATGCTAAAGTGTTGTATGAGTAGTAACGCGAATTTCGGGTCATACACTCGGCTCACACTGAAGTTGATATAGCAATGAGTGAGCACAAATGGATGTTTCGGTTCAATGTTCCCTTGTTTATATGCCAATCATTTTCCCTCAACTGCTTCATATTTTTGTAGGGAATACTTTTGTTCGGTATGTGGAACTAGGCTGTCGCAAGTACGTTCATGAGCCCATAAACACAGTAGTCTGGAGACGTCAACGAATGAGACCAAGTTCAGAGAATGCGCGAAGTTATCGAAACTGGCAGAGTGACACCACAGAAGAAAAACCTTGTGTGCTTAGCAGGCAGGTTAGGCACCCGTCAGCGACCGCACATACGATCTACCTATAATATTCAGGTCGATGTGTGCTATCACACAGAGAAACCGAGGCTTGCTACAGTGGAGATAATGAGGTGAAAGTGACAAGCACATGAGTGACGGTACGATAAGATGGGTAACAGCACAAATTACGCAAGCTATCGAGGAATGCCCATTAGATTATTTTTCTGGGTAATGATTCGCATTTATATCATCTCCTTTCTACTAGTCTCTGGTATTCGTGATCACTTGAGAACGTCATCTGGTTTCGCTGAGACACAAGATGCCGAAAAAAATCAGCAGATGGTAAGCGTGGTCAACGATGCATGTCTAATCTTGCTTACTTGGCGTTCGCAATTATTTTTTTTACTATGCTTTTTTTCGCAGACCGATTACGATAACACGGCTGTCCCAACAATTTTGGTCTGGGTAGTACGCAGTCCTACACATTGTACAGGCTTGTGCATGTTCTACTCAGTCAGGATACAACTGAACCGGTCAGCCAGGCTAGTTGCAATGTAACATAAATCATAAATCTTTAGAACTGCGTGGTATGTATATCTTACACGCATCGCGTAGGAATGCGGATGATCTTGTTGCATGTTTGCTTTTCAAACTGTCCTGTAGAGCAACCGTTTACTGTTCAGTTGTGTGGAAGTTAATTACATGAAACACATCTATGTGTAAAAATATTATTGACTTTCTACGGTAGATGATAAACGCGAAACCAGCAGAATCATAGGTGAATGTAGAAACTCAACCCTAACATCCACGAATGGTTCATGACTGATTATCGCATGTGAATTTGCTCGAGTTCCTACCTAACCCCTTCGTGTGTTACTTAGCGCTGACCGACTGGGCTAGATGCTCGTACTAAGCTTATCCCGTGACCCTATTCTCGTTTGGCCAGTCCGACTACCCATGCCTTGATAACTGTCGTCTGCAAGACCAGTGTTGGAACCTGTCGTTAGCCCAAGCAGCAATGACTCATCAACTGGCTTTGAGGCTACATGATGACATTTGTTATGTTCTCGTTCCTGTTTTTCTCAGTTAGTTATCAGTGGCTATTGTTCATGATTACAGGCTTGGTCACGAGCTGTGTTTTTGTATTTGCTTCTACTATACCCCGTTATCAAAAATATTTGCTTAGTGTTGATAATTTCATCGACAGTTTTGGTGGTGTCGTAAAAAACTGCAATAGGCTTGTTGAAAATAATAACTGGGCTGTACGTTTGACAGAGGAACGTCACAATAGTTGCATTTAAATGTCAAACAGACAACGAAATAATATAATGAACTCTGTTACATTGAAAAATTTAAACAACCCAGGAGTATACAGTTTTGGGCAATTAAGTAATTCCTTAGTTAAGCCACAACGAAGTACGGTTCAGAGAAACTAAGTTTTAGGCAATATTTTCATCATTCGGCAAAAGTTAGCGTACATCTTGCTGTCCTGTAATAAACCGTTCTATTTAAACATGATGTCACTTGAGTAGTTTTTTGTCAAATGTGGAAAACTAGGAAAGATAAACAAACGGCGACGAGTACCACTGTTCGTTTTATGTAAATCAGACTGAACACGAGTTGTCTTAATGATAGACAAGGATATGTCCACCTCAAAGCCCTTTCAGTGTGAACAGTGAATGAGATGAGCATGAAGGTATATAACAGAAAAGAACATTGCGCAACGTTCACTCGTTAGATCACAGTGTTACAGTGAAATATTCCGTATATCCTCTTAAACCGCATGTTGCGCCACATAGGCAATACAATTTCAAGTTGATTTATTCGTTGCGATTTGTTGGCCAGTTCTATCTTAAACCACCATTGATGTTCTGAAGAACTGCCCCTACTTCCGGGTGTGTAGCTTTTCATTTTTGTAGACGGCGAACTAGATAAGAATTCAATCGAACTAGAAGACTATTATGGTGGTTGTCGCTAAAGTGCTGCATATTTCACGAATACGCAACATTTAATAGGTTCACCCGTTCGATAAATTCTTATAACACAGAGGTGCATACCCTGTATTGAAGAAGTCGTATACATTCAGAAATACGAAATCATCTAGGAGTACGGAGCTTCAACAACTGATAGCGTCTCAATTGTGGATGTAGTTTGGATTGCAAACAAAGTAACAACATGTATATTGAAAAGAAATGACCTTTTACCAAAGATTATGTTTCCATTATGGGTTGTTTATGCACTAAAGGAAGATGACCGTTAACCAGCGACTAGATGTTGACCAAGTGATAACATCAAAGCAAAGTGGTAATATACTACACATGTTAGGTGTCCATGTTATGAGCAACCGCATTAGAAATGTGCACCAGGTAGGAATGTGGGCAAAAGTGACAGTCTCATCAGAATGTCTAATACCCGATTTCGGTGTTCCCAAGAGGGTGCTGCTGAAGGAGAAGAAAACCATATTTTTAATAACGTTTTATTGCAACCAACTGGCCTAATCCCATGTGGAACTTTTACGATAGAAAGCAAGCACTGTATTCACACAAACCTATCGGAAACAGCATCTTTCAATGGGATTGAACAGTTAAGAAGCTGAAGACTACCTATTGAGTTAGAAAGAGTGAAGCAATCAGTAAACTAGGTGAAAGTGTACAAGTTCTGCCAAGATAACAATAAGACACAGCTTCTTATTCAACATTTAACACCAAGCGTTAGTACACCACGTACGCCTGGGCTATCAATGAACGATTGTGAAAACTTCAATATTTTAGCAGTCTTTTTGTTTTTATAAAAGAAACGGTAGGTAAGTCATCCGAGATGTGGTCAGCACCTCAGGTGAATCTTTTGCAATGTTTGCAGCATACTATAAGAACTAAGTAAACCAGATGAAGAGAGTCTTGGTTGTCGAAAGACTGGTTTATTTCAACCTGTTGCGAAACAATGGTAGATTTAGGAGTCTTAGTGAACGTGCGGTTTACCGTATGCAGTTAAGCGGATGCAGATAGAACGAAACTTCCACAACGAGGAATCTGCTGATCTAAAGTAGAGGCACAACTGGCATGTAGGTTAAAATCGTTGCCATCTACGACGTGCAGTACACATTTTTTAAATTCCAAGTCTGAAGTAATGTAAAGTTTGTTTACATTAGCGATTACGTCACTCTGCGGCTAGCCGACTTATGTACTTTTTGGTCTCGGTAACTAGCACTTAGAAAACATTAGATCTGACGCTGAGTAAACGAAAATCGTCTCTTCGTTAACTAGGCGAACATCTTCGCGTTGGCAACAGTCAATCAAAATAGACGAACGAGTATATGTATGTACACACACACACACGCATGTTCCAATCGGAATTGCTACACACTATATTTGTAGGCGAATACACCATCCAGGCCAATTTAAGGTCATGCGGTTTGACCTGACAAAGAAGTCTTTTCTACAATCACCTCTTAGGAATGTCCATTAAGAAAGACAATACGATGATTATCGTAAATGTACGCATATCAAAGTACAAACTATTAACTCGAAACACGCATACGGAAGTGTACAAAAAAAACTTTTATTACACGTTGAGAAACGCCATCAAGAGTGAGTTGACTGTACGATAATTCGAGAATGTAAATTTAAAGAACCACCAAGTTGTCCTTGTAACCATTTAATTAAATATTTACACATTAAAGACACAGAATTAAAGTAAATATCATCATATAACCATAATCATAAGCATTATTCTCACTCAAAGGACGCATTCGTTCAAGATTAATAGGGCTTGTTTGTTTTGCTACATTTGAATAAATGCACAGTGGGACATGTTGCCAGGGAACTACTAGGAACATAAACATTCACACCATTTTAAAATCATGGCAGAATATTAACAAGAGTACTGATTCTGTCGTTCAGTTGACAATTATTAACCGAGGGTCATCAAAAATGAAAAGTTGGTTACTCCAGGAGGTATTCATGTCAGAGCAGCAATTACTTAGAAATTGTCGATCGACTGAACAAAATTGGAAGAATCCTAGCAACCAACGTTATAAGAAATTTTATCAGGAAGCTTAACGATAAGAACAGTTGAAATGTTTGAAATTCTAAAATAAACGGCCATCAAACAGATGACTTGGTTGTTGTGAGGAACATTCAGGTTGTGCGAAAACCATCTATCCAATGGTAACAAATTTGGAAGAGCCAAAGTGAATAACATTCTAGAGAAAGGCACTAAAAACCGAAACGACAAAATAGACGAGATAACTCCGTGAAATCGCCAATTAAAAACTTTATCAAGGGGAAAAATGAAAAACTTCAAGCACATGAAGTTTGACGGAACACAATCAGTACTTGACTATTGCTTACTATGGCGTTTGCCGAATCACAGAATTGCACCGAGTTCTCAAACAAACGTATCAGAACAGGTTCAGTATTTCAAATGAGAGTACAAGAGTAGTTTACCAATAGGTGCATAAGTAGCACCTTAGAGTAACTCAACTCTCAGTCAATTACAATCACTCAATCATCGCAATCAGTACCATTTATACTAATGAAACGTTTTGGATCACTGTTGGATGACTTGTTGGTTCAGCCACTTCTTCCGAACGTTAAACCGAAAGCATTGTTAAGTTGATTTTGAACACGACACAAATAACTGTCTGCATCAGTTGTGAAGGAATCATTTCTCGTTTGGGTATTTGGATGAAAAGCACCATCGCAGTGAGCATAAACAAGCACGTTGGCTTTCTATGTTCCAACGAAATAAACGTACCTGAAGCCTCTTGACAGGCAGTAAATACAGAAATACGTATGTGAATAACTCAGCGAGACCGACTGGTCGACGAATGAAATGAATGACGTTCAACCTGTACCAATTCAGGCTAGTGTCATATATGGAAGGCCAAGGACGCTTAATTCATATCGGTGCAAATCAGCCCAGCTGAAGTCATCCTGAGACAACTCTATCCTGACTTAAGTCATCCCAAGACAAAACTTCTGTAGCGCTAAGTTGATAAGTAGGTGTGTTCACGGTTACGAAACTAATCGTCAGCAAGTACAAGTTTGCGACCAGCGTGAAAGCGTATTTCCATGTCCTGGCAACCTTTCCCTTGTGTACACGTTGTCCCATATGTTAACCTGTTGTAAACCCTTCTAAACGGTACGCTGATTCGTCCTAGCTCTTGTAATTCGCTTGGCGGAATTCGGATTCTCCTCACGGTAATAATTAACACGAAAACCTCGGTCTCGAATAGTACCGTGACTGTCCCGTATTCGCTCCCAAGGCAAGCCAAAAGACATGCTCAAAATATAGAGCTTTGTTCCGCTCCAAAACGGGGTGCGGCTAGGGTGACAAGTACAAGGTATTTATAGGGCGCGTAATGACCATGTATTCCCACCACATCATGCGAAAGAGTTAGGATCGCAAATGTGCATAGCGGTATAAAAAAAGTCTGAACCGATTTGAACAGTTCCGCTAGTTAGGACTGAGTCAAGTGGGTATGAAGTGAATCGAAGATGAGTGGTCTTGGGATGAATCAATGTCAGGTCAAAGAAGAAGAAGCAACAGTTTCAAGATGACATCGTATCGAAAGTGAAAAGATAGCGTTTTTCAGGATCACATATGTAAGCTATATAAATAGGACGGCTAGTCAAGACGGCTTCCGAAAGAGGCAGTTAAAAGATGATTTATTAGTTCAAAACGGGGATAACAAACAACCAATAGTAACGGGGGAAATTGGGTAAACTAAGAACGATCACCGACGTGGAACACATGCTAACCTGAACAAAAATCGCAGCCAACGGTACGCTTTGCACATGGAATTATGAGCAGCATTGTGTATGGGATTTTAATTATGAATCGTATGATCGTTAATTCTTAGCATAAACACACAAACTGAGTCAATTCAAGGAAGTAACTTAAGGTAGACAAGTCTGAATTGAAAACGAGCATTTCGAACTATTGTTCATAAGTACACATGAATCTCCCACTCACTGTTCGTAACTCCTTTCATTCCTCGTCAGATAGAAACATACAGGCACTGATTGACTGAGATAAATTAACCTAACCGTTTGAAATCATCACCAACAACAGGTGTCCACTGTTGATCTCTAAAGTTTGAAAACCAAATCGTATGTTTCCCAGGGTTACAGCAATCAAGCTGAGCCGACACAACATATTTTTTGCCCAACCTACAGACACCATACAGTCTAAAACAAATTTTCATCCATTCGGGAGGCAACACTGATTCAAATGTATTCTTACAACCGAACTCTTCGTGGTGCGGACTGCATGCGTGTCAGTTTTATGCTAACTGACTATTTACTGTCAACAACATCATCGCTTCACCTTAACACAAATAACAGACAGACGGAATTAACCTCAAAGGTAAATGAAAGGATGTCTTGATCCCGAAAATTCGATTGTGTGGGTGGACTACTTATAAGTAAAATATGCACTGTTCATTAAATATCCGGTTCGATTTCACAACATACCAAAACCGACAATTTATATCAGTTCACTATTACCGAAAGTGTGATAACCGCGCCATTCCAACGCTACACATTTGAAAGGTAAGATATACTCTTACCGCAGTTCGGACCGATCGTGAAGAATGGAGTCTTTAAAACGCGATGAAAATAGTAATCGACTGACCGATGTTCACCCTATTCCGCCTGCCATCTGTTTTGCATTCCATGTGTTTCGCACAGCACTCTCTCCAACAAGAAGAATCCTCTGAAGAAGAATTCTCCGGTGGTAGGGGGAACACTTCGACCCATGGAATCTATTCGAGATAAACGCGACGCAGTGAGTGAGGCAACGTCGCTTGTACAGGACTAGCATGCGTTTATGATTGATACGGGTGTCACAGCAAAACTTTCCTTAATACGCTATTGCGATATCTACATTATAACGGAGAGTACACCACCTAAGTTTCACGAATATGCAATGGTGGTTATACGCCGAGAAAAATCATGACATCCACTTGCTGTCCGAAATAAAACAGAGGCGAACCAACTGATGTTAAGCAATACACTAGCTACCGCCAAGTAACGGTGTCACTAAACGCGATTAGGATACTGGAAGGCTGTCCAGGTCGATAAACCGATGATATAATGAGTTGAATTCGGGAAGTGCTAAAGGAAAGAACGACCACATAAACAGTACTGTGTTTGGGCTCAAAGCTAAGCCAAGGACAACATGCAGAAAAGACTGTATTTTACGGAATGACACTCAATTAACTACTGTTTTCAAAAGGGCTTGAAAATTAGTCAAAAGTGGTCTGATTTCGTTTGATTCTCAGCCGCAAGGATTTTTGTTCACGCTGTCAATGTGTTACTCGAATGATCCACAGAACAAGCGCGTTGCTCAATAAACCTCGTAGTAGTTTCCACATTCGGACAGAAATCAGACAGCTTGCCAGAGTGATGTGTGAAGATGTATGAATAACGAATTCAGATAACAGAGATTCGCCCTGAGATCAATGCGAAGGCAAACTGAGTTCCGTTCAACAAGATTGACATACCGTTCTCTCTTGGGAAGGAATGAACCAAATTGAAGCACCAAAAAGTGTTTTCTCTGTGGTTCTGAAAAGTTTGTCTCTTCAACAGAGGAAGCTGCTAAATGACTCTCCAAGTACCACCTGGAGTGAATGACGAAGATCAAGTGTAGCACAGAATGAATATGCATCAAAAGCAAACTATTCAGTGTTCTGATCGACCAACACGGAACGTACCGTCTGTCTACAGCCTCATATTCCGGTCCGCATGTTTTGCGTCAGTAAAACACTGATTCGGTCGTCCAATCGCATCAGTCAACAAGCAAGATTGATCCCGCAACACCGAATGTGTTTCATACAGTAATGATATTCACTTTTGCGGCAAACGGCCGTGATCCAGCTTGATTCAATACTTGCCCGCTGATGTAAAAAAAATTCACATCCAGAAATTGAATGCCTATTTTCCAAGAGTGAAACAGGTAACAACAGAATCACGTGTCTAATATACTCAAAAAAAGACTTCAAATTTTTGACCGGTGACGTAAAGTAAAATCACCCGGTGAAACGGATTAAATTTAGTAAGATTTTCAGATAAGACAATACATAAATATCCGGAAACAATAGTAACCAAGTGTAAACATGAATACAAGGTGCAAAATATATTACAACAAATATACAATGCTTACATGTAAAACAGATTTAGGAAGAAAACGAGTCCAACAAGTCTGCAGATAATTCTGTGGAGCTTGGAAGAGCACCATCACTAAGAGGGACCGAAAAATTTGGTCTACGCCATTTACGAACTGCGCGATCCAAAGGTCTATAAGTCAGGTGGTCACCATTCAACAACAAGGCCGAATGACTATCCGCAGAACTTTCCAAGTCTGGGGTGAATAGGAGTAAGAAAACAGAGCCAGACTTGGGAACAGAAACTAGTCTCATTGAAGAGCCGTCCGTACAAGACGAATGGTGAAACCAGGGTTTCAGAGCCAGTCGAAATAGATTTTTGGTTTCCATGATAACAATACCCTCGCGACCGGCCTGTGAACAAAAAGAGAAAAACAGCAGATTTTCATATCAACTTGATAGTAAAACATATGGTGCCATCTTATATCTCAGTAAGATTTCTATTGGATGAACGGACAAATCATGTGACAGACGGTAATTTAAACCTATACTAAATAGAATACCACTAGGCAATGTTAGAGCGTTACAAAAATGAATCGACCACCTGGTAAAGTAAGAATCGTGATAAGAAATTTGGAGGTTGACGAACAAATACATCCTGAAACTGGAAGCAAGATTGACTGTGTGAATCGGATCGATTTTTGGGCAGGAAGATTCTGAAGTTTGTACAGCGTTTAACTGAACAGAAGAGCGGTTTGCGTGTTCTGAGGACGAAATTCCATTAACGTTTTCGTATGCACGGACAATTCTGTCGACATTTTATGAGTGTAACCGACGTCAGGAGCCATTAGTGAAGCATTTTTCTTTTCGGTCGGTGATTAAACTCTAATCCAGTGCGTGTTCAACGCTGTTACATCACCACAACACTGAGCATGACCGAATGATCACAGTCATTCAATCGGCCGTATTCATTCGTTTATGAGTAGTTCTCAGGTCGCTCGACCGTCTCGGGGAGGGAATGAGAAATTCGCGAACAAATGGAAGTAATGTTCAATGTGAAACAATGAAAATTCTACACTATGCGTCCGTAACAAAACAAGTTGAATGAAATATTTGATTTCAACCGGCTGACAAGTGTCAATCGCATGCCGATGGACTGAATTTGACAGGATATTTACTGTCGGTTTCCAGAAGATCGATCGACCTAAGCATTAGTCACAGACAAACGTGACTGAGCAGTTGGATGCACTGAATGAATCAGTGGTACAGTGCCAACACGGTTGCTTCATAAGGACGCTGACCGGAGCTCAAACTATGGTCATGGTAAGAATATGCACCAATGACGGACTCTAATAGCAGCAAAACTAGAGTCTAATGTTTGTTTTTGAAAGAGGCTGGCTGGACATTAAACGAAAATGAAAAAAAAACTAACAGTATATATGTGTGTTATTCAACTTATATAAGCTAGATACCACAATCACACATCGTGAGTAAAATCGTTTGAAAATAGGTTTGTGACCACCTGAAATAATTAACAAGAATGTTAAACAGATTACACAAATGACAGGCATGTGATCAGTCAGGAAAAGGACACAACAATCGAACTGTTCATGCACTTCACCGTTCCAGTCAGAGGCCAAACTAAATGGGTTTCCGCTAAGGGTGTTGTTCAGCTGCAGTGAACCACGAATAAGAGTAACAAGTATTATTCGCAAACGACTGAAGCGGAAAGTTTACGTACCCTAAGTCGGTCACGAATACAACTCCATAGGCAGAAAACGAC
>LUCH01000830.1:40611-54625 GCA_013368495.1 Paragonimus heterotremus | reverse complement strand
GTCCGAGGTTACTGCTGGTCATCTTCAGTTTGTTCTTCATTAAGAGCCATAGGAATTGATAGGGGTATTGTATTGGCAGCATTACTTCGACGACACAAATAATCAGTCGATCGAAATAGGTGATAGATAACCTGGTGCAGCGCCTAAATAGTTGTCCTTCTAACCTGAAGGTCACGTGTGAATTTGAGGCCAACAATTACCTGCCAGTTTTAGACATACTCATAAGCCATCCAGAAGATGGCTCGATTAGAACAGTTGCTTGTAAGAAATCCACATGGTCCTGTCAATATTTAAACTTCAGTAACTTCACACCGGTCCAACAAAACTTAAGACTAGTAAGTACGTTGTTCACATGAACAAGACGAATCTGTACTCACAAGAGTTTTGTGGAGGGACTAGACTTAGTCATTTCTGTTTTACAATCAAACGGTTGCCTCAAAACGTTTGTAGAAAGGCATGGTAGATGAAAACCATCACCTAAAGAGGTGACCCCTGTTAAAAAAAATACGGTTTACATAGAACTGCCCGTTAACAGTGATTACATCATGCAGCAAACAACACACCCATAGGGAAATTCACTTAAACGAACGTTTAATGCACCTGAACTCTGTTTAATCCCTCCGATCCAGAAACTACTAGTGCATTCAGTCAAGGGAGACCAGTTTATTAGTCTACCTCACATTGTGTTTACCAATAACATGTAACTGCGGAGAAAGTTACACAGACAGAACCGATAGATGCTTCATCTGCAGAGTGAAGGACACTTGCTTAAATGGGTGCAAAAGTCCGTGTTACTAGAGAACGGCAATGTTACCGAAACACGTAAACAGCCTGTTTTGTCGGCCACTGAACCCGTCCTGATTATTAGTCATGCTATCAATTCAGCTTGTTCCTTCAGAATCCTGCTACGTCACTCCAGTCTAAGATTCCTAAGGTTTGCTGAAGCGGTCACTACCAATCGCTTTAAGTCAGTTCTCTGTGTTCAGAAACTACTGTTTGTGAACTTGACCCTTCCCTGGACTTAGTGACCTATCCTAATTCGCTGATTCGTTATCCATCTCCTTAATTGTTTGTAATGAAAAACCGATTCATGTTATTGGAAATTTGGTGTTGATGAGTCAATACGAAATGTTTGTATCTACCAGTTTTCGTGTTTTGTTCGAAAATGATGAAAGGCGACCGCTTGGGCATACGTTGCTCTTGGTGCTGGAGCTGTCAGACAGCTAACTGTGAACATTAATCTGGGTTGAAGTGTGGGAATAAAGCATCAACAGTATGTTCACATACTTGGTCGCTACACCCCTGCAGTCAAGCCACTTCAAAACGGTTGGTCGATCGACTGAATAGAAAGCAGAATTATGGTCGAGAGAAACAGAATTTGTTGGTTGGCGTTAAGTATGACGTTGGTTTAAAATTTGGCGAGGTGTGAAAATTTTACCAACTCATCCTCGTCCAGGACGAGTCCTTGGATGTTACTCCCTAGTGTCTGTCACGTCAGCTGTGTTGAGTTAACGAATCAAAAGAAAAGCCAAAACCTTAGAATACATAGGAAGTGACACTGTGTAAAGCGGTGTAAGTAAGTAAGTCTCGTGTCCTGTCTTGTTTCATGTCAGTAACGATGGCCTCACTTAGAACGTTCACAGTAAACGTTTTCCTCAAACAATATCCTAACAGTCCACTCACTTGGCTAAGATTTGTGATTCATTGTCCACTGTAACATGCATTGATGATGAATCCGCGTTTAAAATTTACGAAAACGCCGAAAGATGGTGAAACGTTTTGAAATCGTAAAATAATAAGCTGGCGAGTCCAACTTAATCTCCGACTACTCCAATGAGTAATTCTCCTTTTAAGTTAGATACAAAAGCCCACTGATTACCTGCTCGCCCATCTCCTGCCAATTCTTTTGGAGAGTTGATATAAATACAGCGCGCACAATTTCCCCCAGCACTTGTTGATCGTTCGAGAAATTTGTTACCCAATGATCAGTGATGATCGTCGAATATATTCTCTCAAAAACTGGTGCCCGTTTTTCCCAAATTCTGCAGGCTTTTCAAGTCTCATTAAGCGATTAGTCGATCGACTTACCCAGACGATTAGCAAATACCTTAATGCATTGTAAGATACATCGTTACGGTTGTGGAGTATTCACTCACGAGACATGACAGTTCGCACCGGCGCTAGCTACGGTTTGGACGACAATGTTCAACTTTGTGTATCACACTCACTTATTAAAGGGCATAATAGATTCTAAGTTCTGCAATCAAACGAAGTGATTTGTTCTTCCGAAGTGTAACATCAGTTTATCGGTTGCGTTTGTGACCGACCTGAAACGTGCTTGCAGTCAGTCGCTGTGATGATATGTCATTCGTCTTAAAGCAGTTAAGTCTGTGTGAATGTCGTACAACCACAAGGTGAACTGTTTGGCTGAAATCCAACAGGATCAGATTCAACATGAAACAATGAACATATAGGGGACAAACGATTTAAGGCAAAACAGTGTGATCGAACTCACTTAAACAACAGACGCGAAAAATGTTCGTATTAGCGTATTGTTATCCGTTCCAACAAACACCAAGTCCTCAAGACCGACCCAGCAACACCATCATCACTAGTCAAAACAACAAAATTGTGGTTGACACTGATGCATGATTATCACAACCATAGAGCGGATAAAAGGTCCATGTGAACTGGCAGAAAAGGACAGGGGATGTTATGAACTAAGGCAAAAAACTGAAATGCCAAACTCAAACACTCAATATCAAGGTGTCCACATCCTGCAAACAATCAACCGTCTACCAGCGATTGTGAGAAGAGACCGGGAAACATAGCAAACAACACCATAGCGTTCTCAGTATAGTTGAGAGTAGTTGGTGTCACATCGGAAGTTCACGGCAGTGTGGGTGAAACAAATAGTCTATCGCTAGGATGGAGTTGAACAAACCTGCGATCCTGATGGACAACAGTTTTAATGGGCAGTCTCTGACGGTTCCTTAGTAAACTCAATATGAATGCATTTTTGAGAGGGGAGTACACAACCAACATAAAATAATATACTTACTAGACAGGCTGAAGTGGAACGCACGACACGCAACTTGGCACCAATAAGGTTCATGCGAAGCAGTAATTCCAAATGATTCGTTTGATTGGCATTACCAGCTCTAGTAGACAGGGACTTTGCATCCAGTAACCGATCGCAATTCACCACACTCTGCATGTAGCTAAGCCATAATTTATGCAAATCTTCCGGTAAATGAACAGGAACCTCGGCTGGCCGGTAGGCCGTCTTGGCAACACCAGTCAAATGGCGCTTCCCGACGGACCGTTGACGAACAGGTAAACTTGAGTTTGGACGAGGTTGTGTAGTGCTTGTCGTTTTGTTTCGAATCAGTTTGGTAGATTGGGGCATCAGGTTCAGGTTATAGGTAGCTCGGAAAGACCCAGGACGAAGAGGAATATCCGACTGGGCACGTTGCGAAGGTGCAACATGACGTCGAACAAACTGACGAACAAATTCGCTAGTGGACAGAGTGTCTGTTGAGGATCCGCTCTGCTCTGCATCTTTGATTTTGGAGGATTTTCGTTGTCTGAACTTCATTGGCTCACTGGACGAATAGCTGAAAAAAAATAACCGGTTGAAAACACAAACACTATTTTGCATGTGGACCGGTGGCTAATTGGTACAGAGTTGGAAATAGTGAGTGCTACAGTAAAAGTTTCGGTCAAAACGGTGTGACTGGCAAGTAAAACTAAACTGTCCAGTCATAAGAAGAATAATTCAAGCCAACTGAGGTTTAAACCATGACTGTGTAATCAGCAGTCGATATAACTCAACTACCGCGGACTCACACCACCAGGTTGGAACCAGCAACTGGTGGTAGAACTGCAGTACGCGTTTTTGGTGAACAGAGGCCGAGTGTATTACAAGATTTCAACGCAGCTTCCCTTTCGAACGCCTAAGACAGAATCACCTCTTAACTCGACCACGCAGCTTAGAACCAAACTAGTGTGTAATAAACAGTCACTCTGGTGGAGGTGCATTGAATCAATGAAATAAAACAAACACAAGAACACTAGTTATGATCATAGTAGAGCAAATTCTCATTCCCCTTTTGAACAAAGATTTCGGTAACCTACTTGAGTATGAGAACCAGGGTCGACTGACTGAAAATCACGAAGACGTTTTCAATCATTCAAATTGAATTGTAATCACTGAGTCAAAAAATCGATTTATCCGCGCTAGCAATTTTTTAGTAATTGCGAGCCGAGGTGCAATTGTGGACTATGGTCAAAGAAGATGGTACAAAGTCTGTAAATCACAGCAGGATACTACAAACATGTGATAGCAACGCAGCAAAAGCAAGAGGCCAGTTGCGTTGTATCCTGCAGGTTAGGTCAAATGATTGAACTTCATTACACATATGTACCATAGGCATAAACGACAGTCATAGAAACAGGTGGACACTCACAACAAGTGACAGGGACAAGCTAGGAGTTTTCCGAGTAAGTGATATGATTGAGGTACTTAAGGGCGTCCTCTTAACTTGTTATGTGATTCGACGGATTTCGTCTGGCATCTGTCGACTTCGAGGGCAACGAGCAGCAGGAATGCGTTGTTCCGAACCTTAACTGAAATTATTCTATTAGTATGTTAACATCATCGGTGTATGCTAACAACCAGTGAGACTGTCTAATCATGGTGATGTCAGAGAGTGGTGTTTGAAACACTCGAGGTTCGAGCTTACAGTCAATAGGTCAGTAAACAAAGCTACCAGCGTAGTTATCGAGAGCGATGGATTGGTCACTGATAATGACGCACGACTGTTCCACACCAACGAGAAGAACACAAGTTCATAGACAAAAGGGAGCGGGTTTTAAGAGAATTCGTTAGAATTCCATCTGACAAAAAGTCGAGTAACAACTAACGAAGTGTCTATAGTATACAAACAAATCACCAGATTGTACATGAGAGTATGGCTGCATCTACCACACAATGGCTTCCACTGTTCTGCTTCACCAATGGTACCCATGCCAGAAATGACTCAACCAGACAGAGGCAGCAAGAATGGAAAGAGCAAACGACCTTGAGGTATGCAACTCTTAGCGTTAAAGCTGTTAGGCAGAGTTCTCTGAAGATCTGAGAGTGAGATCATGTATAACAATGAGGAGACGGTATGTTCACATATCAGTGATATACACCCATACGGTTGAATGAACTGGCGGCTGAAACGTATCTTCTAGAATAGAGAAAAACTGCGACTTTCGGTTAGAGGCACGTACGATGTCTAACTAGAACATTGCAGGTTGAAAATGTGACCTACACCTTCTCACTATGGGAGGAACCGCCTTTCTGCTCTAATATCTGCCACATGAGATGTGATGAGTCAACAAGGTATATTGTAGAACAGAGCTCCGGCTGACTGCAGTCCAGTTAATTACAGTGTTTTAGCAAAATTTCCTAATTACCCTAATGAATATTTGTACCACCATCGATTGACCACAGCTTGAAGAAACGTTTTCAGTCATGCACATTAGTTAAAAAAACAGGGTGACACTCCCGAAACCACTCATAGATACTCAGTTAAAGTTGTGCACTGGCTCATTCACCGTATGCATTATATACACAATGCAGCAAACAAGAATGATCAAATGACTAGAGCGTTACCTTGGGATGGACTGGTATGTAGACAAGCCAAATTCTCACGCACAAACAAGCTGCATGAAACTCGATCGAAGAAGTTGTAAGGTTTGTGATTCACGCGCGACAATTTGGTCCAAGTGGTCAAATTTAATCACACAAATTAACTTTTTCAGTATGTGGAGAAACGTGAGTGTGTCTACCAGAGATAGAGAAAGACAGAGAGAAGGAAGACGTGCATAGAGACCAAACAGCATACTTGTAACACTGAAAATAAATAACCGAACGCAGAACAGAATAATAATCACTAAGATAGAGAGAGAAAACAGATACAGGTGCGCCACTGGCGAAATTTGGTCATTGTTTCCAAACACAGGCAAAAATGGGTGTGTGTGGGCCGAAACACAGTAGGCGACAGGCTACCAGCAGCCAGTGCAAAGGTAAGCATCCGATCCTGAGACACGTAAGGTAGCTTCTGAATTTGGACATACTTAATGTGAAAACAGCCATGATTCTTACCTCTCATATCAATGGAATCGCCTAACTGAGATCACTGTAATCTCGAGTGGCATTCACCACCAAGAATATCACTAACTGAAATGTCAACTGCGACGTATGAGACGGCAGCTCGGTAAGACAGAAGTGTCTGGTTGGAAAGCGTCAGACTTGGAGCGCCATAAGTATCTGAAATCCCAACGCCCTACAAATAGACAGGCTTCGAAAGGTTCATGTGCGCAAAGGTCACGCAATTAAGCCAACCGGATCAAGTTGCTGTCAGTCTATTGTGGAACAGTTTAACGGTAGATCAACAGTAATCACAAGACCACGGGACAGAGTTAATATAAATGAACAAAAGTAAGAGGGAGAGAGTAAGAGATGCGACGACAACAGGAGGTGCTTGGTTTCACACTTAATGAAAAGTACGCTTTTATGGTTTGACAAGGTTTTGGATACATTTTCGTTTGGAGGGAACTGCATATACTTACAACCACGACAACACTCCCGTCAATGAGTACCGTCAGCGGCCAAATCCTTTAGCGTCCGTAACAAAGGGCACTCAGCATCGGCCGGGGAGCTATGTGGAACAAACAAACGAAGATGGCAACAAGTTCGCCACGCTCCTTCGCGGAGTCATCGGTAGCCTGCCGTGTTGTTTTTCTCAGTAACACCCAGAAAGCACAATCAAAGTGCAGAACGGTAGGCGCCGAGTAGGCGTGCGCGAAGCCTATCCGAACCATCGTAACGGATGAGGCGAAACTATCTAGTGTAAAGAGAAGCCACATGCTCCCGACGGATCATTCTTCCCCATGTAGTGCTGCTACCACACATGGGCATATACCACAAATAATTGACAAAAAAATAGACAGCTTACGAAGACTGTCGACGAAGAATGGACAGGTTTTGCAGAGTAGTACCGCGTGTAAAGTCTCGCAGTACAACTAGTCCCCTAACGAGAGATGGATGTTAATGGCACTCCAGAGGTATTGCAAATCAGAAAACGCCAACCAGGCTTCAGCAATTCGTAGGACCTCGTCTACAACACCGTTTATAGCTATGATATAACTCTTGGAATAAACAAGATCTTTGACTAAATTTGGACTGTCATCACCCAAAGTGAGTGTCAGCAATAAAGAGATGACCTAAAGTTGGACGATGCAAACTATATAGCGTACAGTGATATTTCAGCCAACAAGTAGTTACGCGTTTTGAACCGCGAGAAAATTACCATAAATGAAGGCGATATCATCAGCATGACATCATTGGTGAAAACCAGTGCACTGTGCAGTACAGAGATGAGTGTGAGGCCGATGTTGTTGTGCGCGTTTGCGGAGTTTTATCCAGCTTTACCCACCGACAGAACGGGGTGAGTGAATGAATAATCAGAATAGGTTTGCATAACGTTTACTCGGCTGTTGTGTCTGCCAGTTTAAAGTGCAGGCAACCGGCCACAAATGATAACGGTAGGCTAAACAGGGTGATCATGGATTAAAAACCATGATTATTTAAAAAGAAGCGGCGAGCAAAAATTAAAACTGAGGACGACTTGTTTAAAAAACAACCAGAAAAGGACAAATTACGCATATGTAGTAGTGAAAAGGCTAACAGTGCGAATTTATATATTACACTCAGTAAGGGATGGCCAACATGAGTGTCGCTTGTGTAAACCTGATACAAAAAAATACGACATATAGAACCATTGCGACAGAGCGCTGTAATAGGTATCGGTATGGCTGCAGCTAGGCTAAAAGATCAGTGTGAGCAGCAACCTAGATAGATCATCAAACGATTAGCTGCTGTACAAATAACCCTGCGATTGACCTGCATTAGTAAATTAGGAAATCACGGCATGAAAATGAGCGTTTACTATGGCAAAGTAGAATAATCATGCTGGACGATCAATGCACAAGTAGTCAATGTAAACATGTGGCAACAGGCTCAAGTGGAACCTAGCCCGTTTCAATCTCTTTGGAGAGCTGCACAACTGACAGCGTCCATTCCAAGTAAGGTATAACTAGAGAATTAGTTGTAGGAAACGATCGCCCAACACATCTTGAATAAGTATCAGCGGGACAGAACTCACAACAGCAATTACGAATTGGAAAAAGAACACTGCGTAAATTGCATTCCGCTTTACCAACTGTAAGCTTAGTTGCTTCCAAAAACAAGGACCACCAGACTGCACAGTTCAAACAAAATTGAAACAAGGGTGTCTTGCGAAAACGACAAAAATAACTCTTAAGAACACAAACAAGACATGTGGCACACTTCGTGATCAATAGTTTGTGCATACGAGACAGTGTAGTCAAACAACGTGATGTGCATATGCAGTCCAAGCGCACGATGATTATCGATTAACTGTAGTCACGATAAGAGAGAACAAGTAAATACATGTGGCGCTAAAGTCGGTGGTCTGAATCGATTACGAAATAAGATGGATTACTGCAAATTCAGTAAAAAGAATCACCAAGATACAGGGGTACACAGATGACATGGCTTGTCTAGTTGTCAGGATACCATGGCATTATCTGGCATTAGGTTCTTACAGTAAAGGTATCATAGTGAGTAGAAGACCACCTCTCACTTTATTCACTTGAAGACGCCCGTAAAAAATCTGGACAATAAACTCGCCAGTTACTGAGTACTATGGACCGCAAATCTTAGCGTTGTTATAGCGAATGGCACGATCAACGACAACTGAGTAGATGATGATATACACTGACTTGTGAGAGCCGAGTAGTTTACACCAGTAGAGAGAACGTACACCTTACAAAGCTCCGTTAAAATCAAGCCACCCTAGGTTAAGAATAATGGGGAAGCCCTATCGGTGAAATTAAGTGCAATAAGTCAGTCAATTTTAGAGAAAGGTCGAATGAATTTAAATGCTGAACCGGCAAACGAAAGAACCGGAAGTATTAGCCTTCAATTCAACCCACTTTACTAAATGGAAAGCAGCCTCGTTTTGTTCACTGAAGGATAACAAATGGAAGAGTAAACCGATACGGAAAAGGGACGCACGAACCAGAAACTCAAAAGTGTCTGGAATGTGTAGATAACTAAACAACTTTCAACGTTTAACCAATAGCATTTGGTGCCCGGCCATCCCGATGATAAACCTTCAGACTCTTGAAGTTATTGATTACTACTGCAAACTAATTTAACGACAACGGCGTACAACGCCAATCACACGGTCGCCGGTTCGAGTCACGATTACATAAAATGCTACGGTTGGAAGGCCGGTTATCAATCTGTTATTCATATGGGATTTCGTAAGTCGCCACACGGCAAAAAAAGTATGCTCGTGGAAAAGATAAAATGTAACCTAGCTTTGTTTTCGTTAGAACGGTAACCTGGCAGCATAACTGGATGAGCAAACTAAGCTGAATCATCACTGTATCTGGTCCTGAACAAACGGCCGCAGCATCTTGTGAATATCTTCAACAGAACGATATAATCTCTGGAGTGCGCTCTCTAAAATGAAGTGCAATCCACATTAAAAAGTACGTTAACGTCAAATTTGTTACTGTGGCTTCCTCTGAATCACAAAAACCGAGTCGATATGAATGGCACCGTGTCGTAGTCCATTGTCTCCTGCGATAGATGGGTGCCAACAACCCGAAGCCCGATAGTAGCGTTACCAGAATCAAATTGTCACATTTAACGATCGTATATGAGTAATGTAATAGTAATCAAATTTAAATACTGCTCAAATAGTAGTAAAACCTTTATAATAAAAACATTTCATATCTATAGGTAGGTATGTGCTCGAAAATTAGCCATAATCAGAAGCGAAGATCAGCACCGAATTGATAGAGACAGAAATTTGTAACAGCGATATCATGATAACACAATGATGATATGGCTATTATAAACTTTTTCTGCCTACGCCACTTCACGGAACATGCAAGGAAGATAATAACGTCCTTCGGAAATGCTTGATGATGAGAATGGCTACCGAACTGGCCTTCTAGAAAGTAAACTATCAAGAGAGAGGCGTATCACCATTAGCTGGTTAAATCATACGCAGGTAAACTGTATACACATACTTAGGATATCGGAACACCTTACTGGGTTCGGACAACTGACAGGCATAAGACGTTCGTACGAACTGCCGGCGAAGAACTGGTGAAACGGGGTAGTGTCAATTATAAGGTTGTCTGGCAGATGCCGCCCTATCTGTCACTTAGTTGCTTCTTCCTAAATAATGGTGATAAGCATTAGACGGTAAACGATATGACCACCGTTCTCCCACTGTCTATCACTGAAGTAAGACTCTTTTAACTTGTCATATCTTGGTCAAACGCTGGAACCCATCACAGATGGTCCATTTCCCATGATGTGATGTGGAATGTTAAAGTTAATCTCTACAGAAACAGTATCGCTAATGCACGCAGCAACCGCACTTGACGGAATCACTGAAGCAACACAAAGAAATGACATGTACGGCTACAGAAGACATACGAACCAGTGTAATGACAGTGGTGGAATAGATGTGGGGAAGGGCACGAGAAAGATAAATACAATAAACTGTTTGAAATAGACAGAAAGGATTTCAGGATGGACGATTTTTGTCGTTTCCAGAACGGCAGCTTAAAAAATACCGACAATCTAGGCGATTGCGCAGTCATGAGAAGTTTGAAGGGAGGCCGTGTTGAACCTGCTTTAGCTCCCCCCAGGTTTCTATTAGTGTAAATGACAAAACACACGACATTCCTTGAACCTCAGACAAGTTAGAATTACTACACCAGAAATGAGGATGCGAAGAAGTGCAACACAATAAACTGAAGATACTACTAATTTTCATTTCTAATAAACCTTCTCTGGATATTTTAATCAAACATACGGATGAACAAACGCGGAGGTTAGTACAGACACATAACAAAGTGCCGATGAGAACTAGACAGGTTTGGCTTAATCAAAAATGACCAGCTGTTGCGCACACTTTGCACACAGTATACTGCACGAATGTTGGTTTGTAACACCAGAGACAAACACCACCAGGAGTAGATACCAGGTAGAAACTAAAGTTCCGATTTACAAACATAACTGGATAAATGGCAAGGAATCGTTGGGTCATCTAAAACCGGGTTAGTATACAGGGGTCGATGAAGTGAGAATGGCTTGGGGAATATGCCCTACTAGGAAACAAATCCAGTTCACAAAACATTTTGTTGATTCTAGCCAGAATTAATGAAATGTATGTTCGGATTAATACAAGTGAAACTGAGCGCGCGATGGCAAAACGTCCGCCGGAAGGCCTGAATCACCGAACCTTCACACTCGATCCCGCGGCGTCACCGTCCCGCTACGCGACACCGGCCTGTATATCCATCCCAAATGCCCCTATAACTATACCCTACTGGTCGAACTATCCTACTGTGGGTCCTCCATATATATATATATATATATAATATATATATATATAATATATATATATCTATCCATATTTGTTGATTAGATTAAATATTTGCCAAACATTCCTCATAATGTTACACGTAGCATAGTCTGCATTAATACTATGAACTCTTCGTTTGTTTACTATATACCACCTCAATGAATTGCCTACGCTACCGCATTACTGACTGATATTTGCTAACAGGTAAATTCCGTGCTCAGAGTTCATTTGGTTGTAAGCTGTACAATTTGCTAATCACTTCTTACTTATGTACAGAACAAGTTTTCCCAAAGTAAACTTTCAATATTCTGTCTTGTTCTGTCCGGAATCGATAGGTTTACAGCTGCCTCGATAGACTGCATATAGCTGTGAATCTTGACTGATTATACAGCTTATCTAAACTTATTCAAAATCCAGAGGCAAAGTGTTGAAAACCTGTTATCTTCCGAAACGAAGGCAAAACTTGAGGTATTAGGAAAATCTTAGTTTCACCGGATTTCTATGGGTTATTTTATACACAAGTGGCGTCCGTAAAATAAAGAATTACAATGGATCCTGATGCCTTGGCTCTCCTATGGGCCGGCTTAGTTCCGCTCATTTGTTTTAATACGTGACGCACTTAAACAACTTGTTTTAGCCGATGTCCGTTATAACAAAACTCGGTGCTACACCAGTGTGTCATCCGGATTGTTCACTGCTCCGATATGCCAGTTTGCTCCAGCTATCGAATTGATAAGTTCGTCTAATCAACTGTCTTCACACAAAGAATCAACTATGGACAAATAGCACACACACACACACAACCAAACATTAACACTCATGTCAATAAACGCGATCAGCTACTATCCACTGTGATGTATCACTAGTTATATCTCATCATCATGTTTCCATCGTTCGTCAATCTGTGTCCTAGCATATGCTCGACAGGACTGAGATCAAAGGGATAAACAACGAGAGAGAGTACCGTCAAATTACACGAAGTCTAGTGACAAAGGGTATCCACAAATACTACTAACAACGAGGTATGAGGAAATGCAAGCAAATCGAAGGGTTGCGATCACCAAAGAGCAAACATACACCAGTTAATCAATTGTTTATGTATAAAAACACAAAAGTCGCTAGGGCAAATGAGATATATATGTTCGGAGAACAGATAGATGCATACAAAAAAGTTTGTCAGAAAAGCTAGAAGAAGAAAAAAATCAAACACATGGTTTCACAGAAAAATAACAACTACAGCTGACTATGTATCAGAGATGAGACTCATAAATTAGAAGGCAGACAAGACAAGGAAAACGTGTACAAGTGATATATAAAGAAAGAAAATAAGCGCAAATAGAAGGTGGATACAAAAAGACATCATTGTTTGCAGGTGATAGGGATACGTAGCAAGTTTCTAAAAAGCATGACAAACGTATATATAGACAAAAAGGAATCAAAATCACTAATAAACGTTTGTCCATTCCACATATTGGATCCTCGGTAAAAAGAAATGGGCAAGTTACTTTTCTGTGAAACAGAGAGAAAAATCGGATGTTATTGACGTAAAACACGAGCGAGACAGATGAGGTGGGAAAAGATAAAACAGTGATTGAATAAAAACGAAACCTGTGATACACCTATTGGAGAAGAGGTAACAGATGAGAATGAATTCTGTGATAAAATAGGCAAACAATGGTTGAGTCTGGACTTACTGACTTTCATTATTTGCTGATCATTCCCGTCTAGAAAAATCAGCGACATGAATGCGGTGGTAGCAAAAACAAGTTATCAAACTGACGCGATTGCCTGAAAGCATCACCTGGTTCAAACCATTAAGGATATTCATACAGACAGAGATTCTGATACGCGTCCGGTGAACAGGCACGGACAACATAAACCTGAGACCTGCCAAGTAAACAGATTGGTGTATTCCATCTGAAGTAGGGATTAAGTCAGGTCTTGCGCAAACGAATCCGTCATGACACTAAAAGAATACTTATGTGGGTTCAACCATTAAATCAGGTCATCCGCAGTGAACATTTGTTAACCAGCTTCAAAATTCACGTCAATCGTTTGGATCGGTTTGTTTATTATGGGTTACTAAAGGTCTACAAACTCCACCAGTCACATTAGTGATTAGTACATACGACTAATCCACAACCGATTTTATGTGTGCCAGTTTGAAACCAACAACCGAAGATTCGAACATATGAACTCCGCGTTACGAGAGAAATCCTTCACTGAGTCGACTGCCAGATTAGTTGAACACCTTTTCTAGTTGATCTCAGCGTTTCCGATCAACTGGTATATTTGAGTACTACAGATTCTCACGTCTTAATTCAACCTCTACTAATCGCTGTCCAGCATGTCGACATCACATTTGCATTTCTGGCTAATACTTATAACGTGTAGCTTGTAACTATTATTATTTAGCCGTTTCGCACAATTTTCAGCCAGTTTCGACTAGGCGCCCGTTGAAAATTGGCAAGGAATAGTAATCG
>LUCH01000830.1:21164-33121 GCA_013368495.1 Paragonimus heterotremus | reverse complement strand
CGATCAGGGTGCTACGTCACAAGTTTGTGGCGGCAACACAATGGAAACAGGAGGCCAGCTAAATTGATTCTCAAAGTGTTACGCTCAACGCTCTAACCTTTTCGACTTATTATAAATTAATGTGCCATCTGCCTAGCTGACAGCTTAACTGACAGATGGTCGTCTGGGACCAGTGGCACGGATCAACTGAAAGAGTTTGCCGGTGTTCCTAGAAGCAAAAGCGGTTTCCATTTCCCTAACTTTTTCCACCAACCAAACCTCACGATCAGCCCTTAGACTACGTTTCAGCTTCCTACGGATATCTCTTCTAGACTGATTATGTGAACTACCAGGAGGAACCTTCTGTCTGGCTTCTAAAAACTCCAGAGATTTCTCTGAAATCCTGTTTCTTTAGCCCATGTACCCCTGTACCGCATGCTACAGTACCTGCTTTCTGAATGGCCTGTGAAATTTGAGTCCAGCAGCCATTAGGATCTTCGGAGTGAGTAACACTAAAGCAGTTTTCTAAGCTGATTTGATACTTATGCCTTACCGATGGTAAAACCAATTTCTCAACAGCCAGTCGTTGCTGTCGGTGGGGTCGTTGTCTAGCAAAAGTAAGAACAAAACGACAGCGTACCAACACATGATTTCAATCCAAGTATGTGCCCAATAAGAACGACAGTCTTGAATGCAAGATTACAATTAGTGATGCAAATCTATTGTTTTTTAGGTCGGGTATTCAGTATCCGCCTGAAACGGATGGCGTTGAAACGGCGTGATAGCTTGTGTGCCTTGGGCTAGACCGCACAATTTTAAAGTGAAGCCGAAAGCCATGTTAATACACAAAGGCCCGACCTGACCAACTGGTCCATTGAGCTAGGGGTTAGAGTAAAGATGGTCTTTGATCATAGAGGGAACTTGTCACAGTCCACTGCAATTCATACTACCGCTGAACTGTGCCACAGCTTTCAGAGTCACCGGCAGTGGCTGAGAACCTTAGTGATTCTGTTATCCATGCTGTGGCGTCCTGAAAGTATTCGGATTCCCATACAACCCGATCACTCAAATGCTTATCTAGTTAAAACCATCGATAATTAGGCATTGCGTTGTTAGTTCTGTAAACAATGAGCTTTACGCATGTTACATACAGTTTACAATAAGTTTCATGAAAAATAGACATGACAAAAGTAAATAAAAACGGTGAGGCGATACTACAGTGCCAGTGGCGTAATGGAATGAAACCGATTCAGATAAGCTCATAATTACTACTCACCTTTGATACGAACTTCCACTAGTAAACTGTCTGATCCACGAGGTGAAATGGCAGTACAAAGATAAAATCCACTGCAATTTGTAGCATCAGCCCATTCCAACACCGCATTTTTTACACCGTCACGAGATTTGAAAGTGGCCTGTGAAGCATTAGAAAAATATAAGTAGATTTGATTCCAAACAGACTTTCGATTTTATACAATCCAGTTATAATACAAAGTGTTTTTGCTGTTGTACAACACATCGGATCACGTGTGGACCTAAAAGACTAGGCTGCCAAGCCAGAACAGGAGCGATCAAGGAAACCGCCGATCTAACACAAAATCCCGTGGTACACGGTCAGGGTCATTGCTGCAAAGCTACCACGAGGTATCGCACAATCAGATTTGGACAAAAATTTTTTATTTCCAACGAAGTACGCTTGCCATCAAAAGGATGGTATCATTTATCAATCTGTTAACCAGTGCCAGGATGTTATTCCTACACTGTCAATCCACCATCCGCCGATCTACACCTTACAGGAGAGTTAATCAAACCGAGTAGGGATGCCGACAACGAACTCAGTAAACAACAGTTGAGTAAATTTGCTATCGTCGGCAAGGATCTAGCATCTGCATCTAGTACCAATGTCAGTAAAACAAGTACGTGTATATCATACTGCTTTCCAAAGACTACACTACGGAGATAATGAGGCCATACGTTCTGATCTCTTTAGTATCAGTGCACTGAGCAGTTATCAAGAAGAGTATGTCATTGCAGCAAGCCCATTAAATACAGATGGACAGCACTTCTGTCGACTTTCTTGAGTCATGCAAAACCTGAATGATCATTAGTTACGCCATCATTCTATTCCATTTGTGTTGTTACCCAACAGTGACTACGGATTTCGGAAAGGAACGGAGAACGTTACCAACATACCCGATGCTCAAGTAAAATAGGCGAAGTAGTTGATGAAGGCAGGCTAGTTGATGTCGTCTTTCTAGACTTCCTTAAAGCTATCGATCAGGTGAACCATCTGACATTGTGCATGAAGTAAGACATACATAACCCCCCAATTCACGGAGTACCTTTAAGTTCACCGTTTCAATGCCGAAATCAAGGGTGAATTCTTTGGTCGGTGTTGCGCGGCCTGCGGTGTGTTACGGGATTCCATACCAGGACCTTCGCTTTATATCTTAATTGAGATTGAAACATTGCATTTTATCAATTCTCTGTCAGTAGTATATTCTCTGATGATACTCAAATGTGACATGCAGTTAATAGCATGGCAGAGACACTTGAACACTTTACACCCCTAGATTACGAACAATCGACTAAGTGTAAAATAATGAATATCCATCATTTGGACCACATCGCAGATCTTAGGAGTGAAAAATCATACAAAATTACCAATGAATAGAACCTAGAAAAAACTTGGTTCCAATAACCAAAGCCTGTCTCTCATATGTGTACCAGTAGCCATGTAGGCGAATTCAGAGTTTTGTTTGTTCATAAGGTCGTTTGGAACGTATCAACTGCATAGATTCTCTATCACGTTCAATTTTCTGAAGCACACACATCTCTAGTTAAACATCCGATTTTGTCATCCGTATTCAGCGGAGGACAATCCTCCTGATGAGCCAGGCAGCAGGTAACAACGCTTCGACCACCGCTTTATTTAGACAAGGGGAATAAACTGCAACGGTTCGTAATGCACCATCTATGTCATGGCAGACTTAACCAAAACATACGGGATCCTACATCAACCTGACCACATGCAAAGAAATAAGCTGTAGCCAAGCCAAAATAACCATTTCAGGAAGGGATTGCCAAAGCTACAACATTAAATGAGCAGAATGATATGTGGAAAACATTATTTCGACGCTCCAGTGGATCCAATCTGGAACAACCTTAGAGATTATCATAACGGCATCATCAGCAGATTGGTTTAAGCGCAGATCGAACATGTATTTGAGAAAACTGAAAATTCGCGCCCGATAACCGAAGTAAGGACAATCTTTGAGGGGTGAGTTAAAACTGACGGAGCACCTGTTGCACCGCGAGTTGTTCAGCACGGCAATGAAGCATCGGCCTGGATCACTGAGGTATTACTGCGTAGAACAAGTATCACGATTGGAAAAAATCGGAAAAGTAGCGGACGATGCGGTATTCGACGCATACGAAGACCCATACAGCCTAGTAGAGCACAGTTGGCAATTGTCACCTTCTATCTGGGGGAGTTAGTCCATCTACATCGGGGCTGATAACACCTTCATAGGATCCGGTACAATTCTTCGATGTCTGGAAATCAGTTTAAGATGTCGCAGAACGTTTTTCCGATAATGATTTATATCTACAGAGCGATTCAGATTAAGCGGATCACACAAACACAGTGGAGCACAGAGTGGAAACAGACGTGTCGCGTCGCATTTTCACCACCATGGGGAACTACACTGACAGGTGAACAGATTGTACATCACTGAGGAAAAGCTGAGTTTGCCAAATTTGGGATAAATGCCTTGAGTGAATCAAATCACCCCGTCCTGTCATCTTTATGCGTTCCAGCTACCGTGGTCAGCTGGTGCTCGCTGATCTAATTCAGTCAGAAAACCATCAGAAGTCATGGAATTCCAGTGCGATTTCCCAGGTTCCACATCATGCTGACTGTGCCACTGCAATCCACTCAATCTGGTTCATTGTGAAGATATGAGACAATACCAGAGAAATACCTTCGGATATCAAATAATGATACCAAGGAATGCGAAACTGTTATCTGGAGAACTTACAGTAGATATATAATCAGCCGTATGATATTTCAATATTTTCAATGCAGCTTACAAAGTGGTCTCGCTGAAAGTTCACCTCAAGTTCTCAAAGAGCAAAGTCGTCCCTTCTCTTGTTTTGATAAGGCTCCTATTCACCATGATTTATTGCAGGATTAAAGGAAGATTCGTTATTCAGCTGTTCCACCATCGAGACTGCAGAAACCTGCAGTTCGCAGATGCCTTTAAGGTGAAATGGATAACGCCAGACTTTACAAATTGACTCCATCCACTCAGAAACAGATCGTATTGTCATTGACCTAGAAAACTAAAATATTCGAGATAGCACGGACAATTGTTTCAAACAAAGCACAGTCATTAAACGCACGACTTACGTCGGTGACTGGAATTAGAATGCTGCCGTGTTCCGATTCCTGCAATTGTTTCCATTGAATTTCATCTGGCGGTGGATAGCTATCCACTTCGCAGGTGAACGACAATGGATTGCCTTCATTAGCACGCACGGCACCCATTCGTGGATGTAACATAGGAGGGGCTATGGAAGAGGCACAAACAAAAAACAAAGAACCATCAAAAACACGGTAGAGCACAAACACAGCCTAAGTAGAGCGAAGTGGCGAGTTGGGAAGTAAACAAGTGAGATAAGAAGGAAACGGAGTTGACGCGGATATGATTATAGATAATCTCAAACAGTACCAAACTTTCACCGTACCTTCAATTAGACACATAGCACTGTGTTCTCCAGAATCAGCTGTTTTCAAGGTAATCGTCCAATTACCCGTAACACGAGCGGCTAAAAAAATAAGTGTATTTGTGTGTATACCAGTCAAAGGCGTTACTCGGCATTCCGATGTGTAGCGTCACTTTCAGACTGCCGGCTTCTGGTTCGACTGTATAGTGAACCTCCTTATTTGGGTTGTCGTCCACTTTAATTGGTTCACCGTTATGCTCCCATGAAACGGATTTAATCTGTTTGACGAAGAAGAGGTGCATAGAAGCGATTATCGTTAGGCGAAATAACATAGCGGGTAAAAAAGTAAAGGATGAAACCGAAACGAGACGGATTAGATGTAACACAGAAATTCGTGTCAACATAAACAAACTAACCAAACAAACCAATGAGTCAGTGATGGAGACAGTACGGACGCAGATAGTCATTCGTGAAACAGGTGGGAAGTATTTTATAAACATCAGATGGAAAGCAAGATCACATTTCATAACAGAAACGGATAAGTAATCGACATATGCTATGACAAGAAGTTGTTTGATGCTAATCTAACCTGATCCAAATACGTTTGGGGATTGTGGCAAACCAAAAACAAACATGCGATTTTATACGGTACCCATCGACAAACTTCAACTCCAACATCGGTCCAACCAGTTCCCCGAGACATAATGCGTCTTTGTCTTGATATTCTATACAACGTATGTTACCACACAATCGTTCAGTGGGCGAAAATTACGACTCTGTTACTCCAGTTTCTTCATCGTCTAGGATTGAGTGTTCAAGCAGAATCCTATTCGACGCACTTCTGTGATGCAGTCGCGTTATTATTAATTCCACAATACGTCGACGACTCAGCAGTACGACGCAATCCAATTTATCAGATGCATCCAGCAGGATGTGTACAGATGAAATTACATAGCATTGTTCGCCTCCTCTCTATTGTTCAATCCAGTTTAGCTTTCAGGCCCTTTCCAGCCCTGTTCCCAACACATTTTTTACAGAACCCAGAAAGGATATAGTCGATCTCATCTGCAGTATCTCAGTAGGTCCCAGCTTCTAGGACCAAGGCTTTGGAACCGTGTTTTGTATTTACGCCTACATCGCGAGTCGATATAAACAGATGTTGGTCAAAATTCACATTATCTACCGTCTGTTTGTGAACGCCAAATGAATTCATCTGTCAACATAGGTGATATTTTGAAGGAATTCCACTATGCACATCCGCTGACGAGTCTCTCCTCAGAACTGGAGTCACATGACTCTTCCCGTTTCCTGGACGTCGCTCTGAGTAAAAGAACTGACGAGAACTGGACATACTCCGTTTATCGTAAGAACACGTGACCAGACCGGTACGCTAGCCTTTACGTAAAATACAAACGAAACCTGGTCGAATGTTTGGTGGATAAAACCAGAATATTCTGCCCGGCAGATGTTTTGCAATGTGAGCCAGAGTTTGTAGCCCGTACTGTACACCAAAATGGTTGCCCTGACAACTTCGTGACCAAACATGAAAGCAGTTCCAGTATTTGCATAGATTCAAGAGGTTGATAAGAAGCCCATTTTCGTGCGATTACCATACAAAAGGGATACACTGGCCAGATCACTAACATGTCGACTTAGCAGTCCCCTTGAGAGAACTTTCCAGGCAGCCAGACCGATTGTTTTATTCATCAGTTCTTCGTTGATATGAAGAATAAAGTGCCCGGCCAAAACTCATCTATGGTGATTTATCCGTTTGGTAACAGCTGATAAGTAAACTACATGGATTGTGGTTGGCTAGAAGGATCAGAAAACATCATCCAACATGGATCAGAGCAAATGAAGGAAAACTAACCATTTGTGCTACCGCAGGTAATCGGGCTGGCAACAATCATCAGGTCAACATGGATCGGTCGTTCACTGTTATTTATAAAGTATCACCGAATAGGTCAAAATCCGTTCGCCAGCGAACGCCGGCCACTACCGGAACTATCGTCATTCGATTATGTAACCCAACCTTGTGTTGACTTGACCATTAGTTGACTCACTCGATCGATATGCAAGTAGTTGACATCCAATCGGTACTCACGAACATAAGTGTGAATTTTGACCAACACCAACCTTCGCATGTGACTGTATTTCATTTAATTGTGTCGCTCTATAATTGGAACATTCCGAAGAAACGTGTTTACTACAATTCGTGTTCAATAAGAATACTGGAAGTAATAACTAAATGTCTTTGACATTCGTACCATAAAACAGTCCGATGAGCGAGCCGCCTCATTCGAATGTTGAATAACTTGAAAGATGACGTGTGTTGCACTTCAGAGGCTGGAATTCGGGACAGCATTCAAAATGCTGACCTGACAACACCTGGACTGTTCATTATACACACACAGTTTAGGTGACTACAACCGCCACTGTCAACCACGTTAGAAAAAGTTTACCAGTCAGCAACATCGGTCACATTGACAGATTAGCTTTCTTCTAGCAGTTTATTACAAACAGCTCTATTTGTCAAATTTTATAAAGTGGTTTTCACGTCTGTTTACCGAATGCAGTGAAAATGCTATTAGAGACGACTACGACTCAGACTGGGTCGCTTTCTTTAGGTCGTCATACAGTTTCACAGTCCATTTAATTTTCAAAGTGAACGTCCAGGTCGACCGAACAAGTGGTATCGAATCTTGCTCAGGTAACAGGTTTGGATCAGCGTTATGTCCTTCAAACGGTGATGGTGACTGCATTGGTTTTACGGTCACCACAGGCTATTTTTAGATGGTATCGCTTTTGGGCACTGTACACATCAACGATCCGTTTGATGTCCACTTTCTGCATATCAGACTAGTTAGCGAACAGATGACACAGCTGTTAACTATCGATGATATAGCTTCAGTCAGAATTTCTATTAGAACTAGAGCACATGCTTAGATTCAAATCATGTGCTGGTATACAGATGCACTGTTCGCAATTTTACTGGAGGGCGGAGCAAGGACCGTAAAATTTGGCAGTTTAGGAACCAATGGCGCTTGCGTTAAATTAGGTTAGAATGAGAACTTTACTGTTACAATCTCGCAGACCCCGTCTGACAGTGGACCGTAATTTCGTTGATAATTTGGGCAGACAACACGGCGGTCAACGAATTAAACAAAGCCTAGATATCAGAGAATTTCCCGGAGCTGTTAAACATCAGAAGGAACATTCCCTGTGATAGTTTATACGAATTAGCGGGACACCCGCAAGAAGCTGGGTGAAACCAAATATCTAATGAAGTAGTTTTGCATCAAGGGAATGTAGCAGGCTCATCTGGCTAACTGCACACTGCCCCGTCCACTTGCGAAATCCAAATGAAGACTAGGCTCTGGTCAAAATCTATCTCAGTGTAAATCAGGGATGTATTTGTAAAGAACACAAAGGCATCGATCATTCAGTATCTAGTTCCATTGATCGAGCACTTCTTCCGTCTAATTGAACTACGCGTCGTTTGACATGTGCTCGTGATGTTGAAGTGCTGACCACTTATGATGTTCTGATTGATGTAATATCGTTAGTCATAAAATCATCCGGAAATTAGTTGGACCCCAGAAATTTCAAAGGTTCTGGCATCCATTATACTTCGTCGACTCATTGCAGCTCGGAAGACAAACATTAGAGAAGAACAAGTAGGGCGGACTTGTACAGATCACACTTTTACCCTCCGTCAAATTTTGGAGCAGCGTCATGTATACCGCCGATCAACAATTGCCGTATTTCTCGATTATAAAGATGCGTTCGAATCAGTGGATCGATTTACACTTTTAGAGTCGCTTAAACGCAGGGGTGTACCGACTATGTATGTGAACATACTGTCGGCGCTTTATTCCCATACTACAACTCAGGTTAGGGTTTACGGTGAATTATCTAACAGTTTCAGCACCAGGAGCGGCGTACGTCAAGACTGTCCCGTTTCACCAGTTTTGTTCAATCTCCTCATAGACGAAATAATGGAGAACTGTCTTCCACACTCACAAGAGGCCGGCGTGGACCTCCTCCCTGGTGGAAGACTGAATGATCTTGATGGCTGACGAAAAGGTGATACTGTATCACAATTTTTAAACGGTACAAACAACGCCAGAGGCTATTTCGCGTTCTGATAAATACTTCAGAATGCGCTTCGCAGCTTCAAAGTGCGAAGCGCTTCTACAAGATAGCTGTGGCTACGCAGACTTAATGCCAGATAATGAATCCATGGAGGTTGTTGGCTAATTTGTGTAAGTGGAAACCTGCATCCGCTGCGGCGTAGGTGCAGGAAATGAGGCAGAAGCTCGTATCTCTAAGGTTATCGCGGTGCTCGCTAATCTGGGACTTCTCTGGCGACAGAGAGGTATCTCTCCGATGCTTAAAGATCGTGTATATAAGGCGACAGTGAGGCTGTGTTACTTTGTAGCAACAAAACTTGGCCGCTCACAGGAGAAAATGTGAACCCTCTCCAGGTACTTGACCAACGACGGCTGCATTCAATCGCTCGTATCGGGTGGCACCAGCGATTAAGTGACGAGGAGGTTGAGAGGCGGGTATCTGGTACTAATTGGCAAACAAACTCTTTCTTTTAATCCTTAAATTTGTACAGACTTAAACGGTTAGATCATGTACTAAGGATGCCAGCTAGTCGTCTGCCACATCGAGAACTCTTTGCCGATGCTGAGGTCGACTGGCATAAAGTGCGAGGTGGACAGATGATGACGTGGCGTAGACAAATGAAATCATTCACGTAGGGATTAGCCACTATAGATCGCGTTCGCCTCACAGGCTGGAGATCTCGTGGCTCACAGAGTCGGTGACTGGAGACGTTAGGTGAGATAGCGGCTAATCGAGCTCTGGGGCGTGAGTGTTGTCGTTATTTGGCCGTGTTGTCTGTGAAGTGAGTACACTTAATGACACGTGGCATCGAAAGTCGTAAAGGTGTCTTGCTGATGACACCTTATTTTCACTTACAGCTCGGTCGTTTGTTTGTAAGATGTAGGCACCTTGATGTTGTATGTTTGAATATAGACGCAGCTATTTGTGGTAGTTAGGCCCCTTCCCGTCCCCTTCTTTCTTCTTGTACAGAGTTTGCTTTTTTTTATGGTTGTGTGGCAGTCAAGCGTCAGTGTGAACCACTGAAGTGTTGTTGTCTATGATGATGATGACGTTCGTCGTATACGGTCTCAGTTACCATCACTGTCCGATCGCTGGAATATCGATAGATGTAACTGACTTTGCTGAGTAGTTTAGTATTTCTGTTGGAGCCGGCTACTGAGTTCAGCTACCAGTACATCTGACAGGGGCGTTCAGATTCCCCTGAGGTTAGGGAGATTGGCTGGGTACTAATACATAGTACAGCTAGAAGGTTGGATAACCGTACGGATCTTATCAACGGGAAATTTAATAGTCTTCTTGGTTTCGTTCTGATACCGAAATATCTTTAATACAGTGCTCTGTTAGTAGACAGAACCGACAACACAAGCGAAGTCAGAAAATTTACTGCGGCTCTTAAACGCAATAAAAAAAGCCGTCTTCGTGCAAGCGGGTCTCCACAAAGGTGGTTAAGCATCAGTGGGTTCTTTTGAAAGTTATTTTATTCAGTGCTGACGATTGAGAACAACCTTCAAAGTTACAATCAATCTAGAAACGCATCTATATTAAAAAACGGAAACGACAGTGCATTGAAAAGAATACCGGTGAAAATAGACTGAGCACTAGTATAACAACATTCTCGTCACAATTCGCTGACTCAATACAACCCAGGGGACAGACGTAAGGGGAGGAAAAGCAAGACTCTGTCCAAGAGGAAAATATATGGATTGAATTTGTACTCTTCATAAAATTTTGGAGCCATGGTAGCCAAACGCCATTATTTTCAACTACAAAGCTGAATTCCACTCAATGGATCGATCTGTGGTTTCGCGGTTGGCTGAGCGCAGAACTCTGCCCAACATGTACGTGAATATATCACTGACGCTCAATTACCAAATTTCAGTTAAAAAGATAGTTAAAATCTAAGACAACAGCGGCGAACGGCAAGGATATTACTTCTCATCCCTAAAGCTCCATTTTTTAACAAGTGAAATAACACGCAAAAGATGTTTGACCCTGACTGCACCAAAAACACGGCACACATGTTTAAAGGCTTTCAGATAGTACAAACAACGGTAGACAATATTTTGTTTTCTGTTACGTCCTTCTGGAACAATTTAGCAACTGCAAACTGGAAGGTACCTCTTTTTAGTCATTGAGCTTATTGACTAGTTGGTGTATTTAGAAGGCTGTAGTAGCAGAGGTATAGAAAATGGAATAAAAACCAGTATCAAATAGGCTAGGGCAGTCTTCGCCAAAACTAGGCCGTCTCTAGCGACCACGAAGTATCCATTTGCAGTTTGAGGGTCACATATACAAGGTAATCGTGAGACCAATGCTGCATTACAGTTGGGAAACTTGACCCCTCAGAATAGACAATGCAGACCGTATTTAACTAGTTGGTATAAGTAGCGAGTAACACAAAAAGCTGACTAGTCCACCGTTCAGTCGTCCGTTGCAGAAGCCAGTTGTATTGAACAGAACACTGAAGTAGCAAACCTTCAATGCATTCTTATTGGGAGGCACATCTCTCAACGAGGAAGCTCACATCATATCGATCGATCAACCCAGTTCGGATTGTATAGTCGTGAGCGGTGGTATGGTTTGACTGAATCAACTAGAGTGCAATTGTGCTATGGGACACCTGTGCGCTATCTGGACTGTGTTTTCCCGCATATGCTTTCTGATGCTCTCTGTGACGCGATTTGTTCAAACATCCTGACCACCATGTATGACCATTTTTATCTGGTTCGTTCTGCGTTTGACTGCCATACATGATCGTCTCATTTGATTTGCTTCGCATCTTGTCGGTCATGGTAATCGTTTCGTCCCATAAATTTAGAGCCCTGGGCCCAATTCTTTCTCGTCCTATCATTTAACGGTATTGTCGCGTCTCTTTGCCTTCTCAGTTTTGGGTCAGACGATTGAGCGTATAACAGAAAATGACGATCCAATAATTCCGAGCCAGGAAACGAAAACACAGGACTATTGAAATTATAAAAGTATCAAGGAACATAGTGAGTCGACGGTTGTTACGTTACCTTGGTACGAAACCTAGATTACAAAAGGAATCGAATTACAACTGAAAGAACGAGCCGATGCGTATAATGATTAATTGTGACATATTGGTCACATGAAAG
>LUCH01000829.1:140742-167843 GCA_013368495.1 Paragonimus heterotremus | reverse complement strand
AGCACAACCGCGCGGCAGCCGCCCGAAAGAACGTATGTCAACGGAAATTCCAGTTGACCTTCAGGATTCAAACAAGTGTCAGCCTAGTTGGGCGGCGTTCCCAACGGTAGTAGCTAAAACACTGTTATCCTAGTGAATGCAGCCTACAATGGCGGATATGGCGCGGGTTCATTATACAGTTATGAACAAAACTGCGATACTTACGCCAACACACTAACCTTGATGTTAGTGGTTTTTAGTAAATTTAAATTCACGAGGTGATGTGAACTGACGCGTGGTAGTGGCAAGGCAACTCTCACGTCACAGGGAGTTTAGGATTTTAGGGACGTCGAAGGTGATCTCACTACACGACTCACTGATAAGCCAGGGTCCGCTGAATTGAATGGATCACCATAAGGGAGAAAGATAATGTCAGAAATGAGGTCCGGAACACGAATGATGGGTAATTATGCACGGGACGTGGAATGAGTGCTGGGAGTCGGCAGATCGGTCGATACACGCAGCTAAAATATTTCACCGTACAATTACTTCACCCGGTCAAAAATCCGCACAAATGAAGAAGACAGAGGCGGTGCATAGTAAATTTTCTGCTTTCTTGTTGCCAAACCAATTAAAAAATAATGGTGATTGTTCCAACCAAGTTTACAGATAAGAACGGAGTGCAAATCTTAATTATGTACTGTAGGCATTATTGCATCTTCAAAAAGACAAGTCGTCCCTGCAGACGGTACGCCGTCGAGCCACTAGGGTAGTCCGGGGTCTGAAAACTGGATCATATGAAGAAAGGCTGAAATCTTCGAACGCGTACTCCTTAGTATACCGTCGGCTCAGAGGTGACTTGGTATTAACCTTTTTGATTACGCAGACTTTGGATAATCCTTGCCGCCTGATGCTCAACAGGGGCAGTGGCGTGAAACTGAGGGGCCACCCCTAAAAACAGAGGTCCAACATAGCAGATGAGAATGCAAACATAGCTTTTTCTCACTGCGCGTTCGCAAGGCTTGGAAGGTTCTACCAGTCCACGTTGTTTCTGCTAGCATGGTAGCAGGTTTCAAGGCTCGTCTTGACCAACATCCATTGTATTAGTTCAGATACTGCAGCACTTTTCCCCAGTTTAGTCCGTTTCTAAAGACCCTGAGATTCTACGTATCGTGATACGGAAGTCTTGAAAGCTCCAGCCCCCTACCACCGTTTAAAACACATTGAATCATTGAACCCTTGTAAACTTATTGTAACGTTGTCTACACTATTTTCTATTTCATAATTCTGATTATTGTTCACACGTTTCACTCACCTCAGCTTCTCATGTACAGCTAACATTTAAACCAACTTAATCGAACTAATCAATACTCAGTAAATACAACTCACACACACTTCTCGGTTCGCGAGCCTTGCGTTCTCTCTGCGTCCAGTACCGCTGGTAAAGAACACATTTTTGGAGAATTGGGAGTTAACCGAATCAACCGGCTAGTGTGGCGAAATTTTCTCATTTATCTGCCATCGGAATTAATCTATCGGTCGTCCAACGAATCTCATCTCTGGCGCTGTCCTCCTATCTGGTAGTGGTCTGTTCAAACTAACGGACTTTGACTTATCAGTGAGTCGTTCGTATTTTACCGATATATCTCTTGTTTAATTTGTACGTCTATCCTTTGGCTTATCCATAACCGTTACGACCCTTTATTGATACTACCATATTTTGGTTATTTTTATCATTTGACTGATTAGGCCACTACACCATCGAACAGTGAATGTGTATTCTGGTTGTTCCAGCATTTCCTCCCTAGACATCAGTGAACGTCTTTTGTTGGTATTATACAGCCGCTCAACAAGTTTGTATATATATTTGATTAACTGTGCTGCCTTGTTTTAACACACTGTTTGTTGCAATATGACTGTTTGAAGGCAAGGCGTGAACACGAATACGATTGGGAATGACCGTCCCTTATTCCTCACTAGTCGCTACGGTAACATACTCTACATTTTTACGCCTGTTATTCGCGTAAGTTTCGTAAATAGCAGCATGTTATTTTGTTATGTTTAGATGGAAGGGAAGTGTTTACCGTTTGATATGGTTTGAACTAGTTGTCTTTGTCGTGCTTTACTCGATTTTGTCTGTGACATATCGGTTTTTAATGGCGGGGATAATCAAAACGTAAGTTTTGTTATCTAGCTTGTTTGTCTGAATCGTACTTGGTTTTATATGTTGACTTATGATAACGTTCATAAACAAGTACTTAAGTATTTGTTTGTCGTATGATTTGTGTGAAGTTGTGCGGTAGTTTAGAGTATGTATTAGTAATAAGAAGTGTATTTAGCCCAAACCCAGAGCTAGCTTCTACGCCAGCTAACGAAATTGTAATGTAATCAGTCTCTGTACAATTGTAGTAGATTGGAACGTTTCTATCTAGAATAGTGCCTATCCTCTACAATAATTAAACCAGATTACCGGTTAGTGGACAACGACGTGTATTGCACGTAGACCGGGAAAGCAGGAAGTAGCTAGCGACCGGAAATTGTTAATTGTCAATTGTGACGTTGACGATCGAACAAACGAGAAAATGCAGACATGCAATCAAACAGTATCAACAGTGTCAGCGGTCAAAATAACTAGCAAGACAGGTTGAATACGTGGCAAACCAAGAGTGGCTTTACAAAATGTAATTATGCATGCAGTAAAACAACAATAACACAGTGTTCCGTCATGGTTTACAATCATCACAAGCTGGTATTGATGAAGAATTCCAGTGTTTAGGAATGAACCTTAGAGGCTCGGCTCTGGACATTTCTCATATATGTCGTGCGTGTGATGTATTTTCCTCCAACGTGGAACATCCTGCATAAGTTAGATGTTTTCAGTTATATATATATCTGTTAAAAGGTCTGAAATTCTATTATGCGGATGCATCTAGATGCGCAAATGCAGCTGTCTGTCAGGATAAAGATGTCTTTGTCACTCAGGATGTAGGTAGCATTTCATTAAGTATTATAAGGCGGTACACGGTTTTTCTCCCAACCGTCTTGTGAGTATTCTCAAACTGTCTCCTTAAAACAGGCAGGGATCACTCAGAATCCTCAGGGAACAGTCAGCGAACACTCAGAGATAACTCAGGGAGCGGTCGCGCTACTAGGGGTCTGTTAACAGGTGACCAGTCGAAAAATAACAGCTAATGAAAATAAAACGCTGAGGACACTTAAGAAGATCGACCAGATTGTCATCCTACTCACAAACAAAGGGAAAGCCATAGCCGTATAGAATAGATAGGACTATTGTAGCGATCTGGAGATTTCACTGACCTGCGTGCAGTATGATGTGTAAAATGGTTCCAAAACTCGTAGTTGCATATTGTACCTAGGCTATTAAAAAAGTTCGCATGATGCATGTTGTCCGATTGTTTGTCTACATGCCATGTGACTACGGCGCGAACCCGAACGCACACGTACGTCACACACACGCTCTCGACGGCCGGTCTCTAACCTTTCTAGCTAACTGACGTGTCCGTGCCATTTCCAGCGCATTAAGGGACCATCTGTATATTTCTTGCAGTAAATATTCCGTCTTTTTTCTCAACGGCCTTTCGTATTTCGCATCTGGTTGATTCGTATCTGGAGAAGACGACTTAATGCGTCGTGCACTAAACTATTAAGACAAAGTGGACGATCTTTTGAAAGACTCCGCAACGTATGAAAATGTCATAAGAGAACCTACGAAAGGTCGGAGGATTCGAATCACCAAAGCTGTGACAGCTCTCAAGAGAAAGAAATCACCTGCAGGAGAATAAACTAAGTACCTCAGACCTAATGAGGAACCAGTGCCAAGATTATACGGGCTACCGAAGTTCCACAAGTACCAAGTACCATTGAGACCAATCGTTGCATCCAGGACGGCCCCGAACTACCAGTTGACGGGGTGCATTCTTCGTATTCTCCGGCCGTGTTTACCTCACTATAATGATGACGCAAACAGCTCGGCTGATTTCTTGAGGCAGATTGAGAGTCTGGAGTTGAAAGAGGAGGATGCACCGGCTTTCTTCGACGTTACATCGCTTTTCACCGACATACCTAAAAAAACTTGTGATAGAACGTTTGAAGCTTCTGATAAATGTGGACAATAGCTTCCGCAGTAGGACGAATCTTTCATCAAAAAGATTGATTCAGTTAGTGGGCTTTTCTTAGAGACTTGCCTACAATTTGACGGCCAAGTCTACCTACAGAAGAGAGGCACACTAGTGAGCTCATCTATGTCAGAATTAATTGCAGACGTCGTAATGAAGCACTTCGAGTGTGAAACCTTTGGGACATTTAAACTTAAAGTGTGGCTTTCATATGTGGATGACACATTTGTTGTTTTACCTCGGATTCAGCTTGACCAGTTCCACAGTTGTTTGAATAACATAATAAATGGAATAACCTTTGCACGCGAAGAAGAAGAAAATTCACGCCTAGCGTTTCTCTATGTATCAGTCATAAGAAGACCTGATAGCAAGCTTGCAACTACTGTCTGTCGTAAACCTACAACAGTTGATGCCATTCTCAGGTTCGATAGCAATCATCCAACCAGTCAACTTAAAAGCTGCGTGCTAACATTATTTCGACGTGCAGACACGCACTGTAGCTCAACTGAACTCGGAAGACAAGAACGAAAGCACCTGTTCAAATTGTTCACTTCTAATGGGTACCCCAGTAGCTTCATAAAGGCATCTATCAGGAGTTTCACAAGAACTGAACGTACAGAATTCAAAACGCGAATGACAGTGCCACATATTCACGGCACATTTGAAGCAGCACAAAGGATGCTCCAACCACTGAACATCCAAATATCACACAAGCCAAACTCAACACTCCGTTCAGTTTTGGTGAACGCTAAGGATCATGTAGAACCACACGAACAGTCTGGCATGGTCTACGCGATTCTCTCTCTCGGGTGTGACCAACGATATTCGCGAGAGATAAGCAAAAAGTTGCGCACACGGGTGCACGAACACAAATTACCGGTGCGACTAGCCGACCCTAGATCACAACTGTGGTATCACCGTGCGGACACAGGTCACTAGGTCAACATAGATCACGCTAAAGTGGTCGCATGGGCAAAGATGAAAAGGGAACGGCTTGTACTAGAGGCTCTCTATTCGCGGGCTTCGTTCAAGCGACACGTAGATTTAGACAGCCACCACGTCAGCATCGTTGACACTGAAATGGAAAACAAGCAAGGACAAACCGACAGGCGAACACAGTGGGAGGTAGAACAATCTTGTCCCAACATATTTATTTGTTTGATAATGGAACCTAGTGTGGATTTGAAACGTCACAATAACTCGTCCACTACTCAATGTGTGCCTTTTTATAAACTATATATGTATATATATATCGGTAACATTGCATGGATGTTACCGATTTCATCGGAACATGCGAAGCTTGTTGCCAGGGGTGACCAGAAGCAAAGATGTAGTGGTCTGCCAAATCAGAAGTCCCAGCACCCCCAATCTACCTAAAAAACAATGTACCAAACTTGTATCCAACCTATTAGAGCATCAGTTGACGTCGATGAGAAGTCTTTCCTGTCGAAAGTTTTAGGATTCAGTTATACAGGTACATTCACAACAGAATTCACCACATCCTGTGAGTTAGGATTGGAACAAGTGGTTTGGATGAGCAAGTACAGCACTCTGTTAGGGCAAATTTGTCCACAGCTAACCAGTCGATTATCATTGAATATCCTAGCAGCTAATAAAAACAAACTGTTGAGGACACTGAGTAAGAATAATCAGATAGTCATCTTACCCACAGACAAAAGCAACGTCATAGCCGTATTGAACAGGTAGGACTATACAAGCAGGGTGAACGATCTTATAAGGGATTTCGAAATGTGGCCATTACAAGAGAGAACCTACGAAGGGTTTGAGGGCTCGAATTAGCTAAATTGTGACAACTCTTAAGAAAAAGAAGTCACTCACAGAACAAACTAAATACCGTAGGTTCATCGAGGATAGAAGGTCCACAAGGTCTAGGTGCCCTTGAGAGCACTCGTAGCATCTAAAACGGCACCGAACTACCAGTTATCAAGGTTCCTATTTTGTATTCCCCGACCATGTCTGCATCATGATAGTCATAACGCAAACTGTCCAGCTGACTTGTGGAAATGGGTTGGGGGCTTGGAGTCGTAAGAAGACGACACAATTGTTTTCTTCGATGTTGCATCACTTTTCATTAACATGTCGAGGAAACATTTTGAATCTGAGGTCTTCTGGACGTTCAAACATAAAATGTGGTTCCGATATGTGAATGGCACATTTGTTGTTTCATCTCGGATTCAACTTGACCATTTCCACGACCGTTTGAATGCCATAATAAATTGGATAACCTTAAAACGCGCGAAGGAGAAGAAATTCCGTATGTCATCTGGTCGTTTACCGTACCGGGCATTATTTACTGAGGCCACCGACAGTTAGGTAAAACCGCGTGATGGTGGTGGTCAAGCAACAACGTGGTCACGAAATATGAAGACCTTGACTGCTCCATTGAGCAAAGTGCGTAGGTGTCGTCTGCCTGGATGGGGTCCTCGTGATCACTCAAACCGTTGGTTAGAGACGCTATACGAGATGGCGATGTGTCACAGTCAATGGTGTACCTGCATCCACCCATTTATAGTTCATCCGCTTAATCTTCTTTTAATAATTCTCAACCTTTTTCAACCTCCTTAGTAACGTTTTCTTCTAGGATATTCCACGTCGCTGTTGAGGTGAGCGGGGGCCCGAGCCACAGCACCTTTTAGTCAGACTCATGGCTGCTATGTACTAACGTTGTTCCTACGTGCAGACACGCACGGTAGCTTATCCATACTCATAAGACAAGAGCCTGAACATCTGTTTAAGTCGTTTACTTCCAGTGGGTACCCCAGTAGTTTCATCAAAGCATCTATCAAAAGAACTGAACATACAAGACTCAAAACACTGATGACAGTGCCATATATTTACGGCACATCTGAATCAGCACAAAGGATGTCCAGACCACTGGGCAGTCAGTTATCGCACAAACCAAACTCAACACTCCGTACAGCTTTAGTGAACGTCAAAGATCGTGTAAGACCACATGGACAGTCTGACATTCAGCTGCTATACAACTACGAGAAGGAAAAAGATAGGACATCCCACATTTAATTCAGTTTACTGGACATGTAAGCTAAAATTTTGGGAAGAATATTCAGAGATCCCGAGCATCTCAGAGTGTGACTTCTTCGAAGAAGTAAATTAGTCGATTGTAATTGTATAAACGTCCCTGTGCTCTCTTCTAAAGACAGGGCGTACCGTACCAAGTCGGTCACCTAATATTATGGATTTTTAGGGTGTTCACTTTGCATCTTCAGAACTTGAGATTCTCGTTGTCTGTTGTAAACCGTCCGCTGGAAAATGTGGACCGTTTCACATGCTAGATTAGCATAATCGCAGCTTGTTATGTCGCTGGTAAAAAGTTGGCGAGAATGACAGAGGCAGGTGCTGTCTTTGTTATTACGAGCCATCTGTGATTTCGAACGGACACTCGGCTGTATATGAAAAAAAGACGTACTTTCGTGCGTTCTGTTTTGCTCTGTGAATCGGTAACGTTGTTCGTTTGCAGCGAAAATATAAACAGACTTTCTTTGTTTGCCAATAACTGCATTCACCGCCTGGCCTTAATGGAGTGGTATAGTTGTACAAGCAACGCAGTCACTCATCACGTATTGCGGGGTTCTGGGGATACGCGAGGAGGTGGTCCAGTAATCAGGCCACACAACATGCCGCAGTTGCGCCGAGTACAACATATACCAGCAACAAATCGGATTCGAATTGTCCATTGTCTTCTGCTAGTTAAAGACCTCACGATTCTTACTGCCTTCACTTGGCAGTAAAGGTCACCTGTTTACTTGACTAGAGTAGTATTTTCTCTCTGGTCTTGTCAGGTTGGAGGTCAGGTTGTATACATGCAAAATTAGTAGATATTTGTCCATTTTACCTATTCTCTTATCATACTGTACTTCGCGGTTTGGGCAAAGTAGGTTGGATTTTGGAATATTTGTTAGTGACATTTATTCGAAATGTTGATTGGTTGTGATACAGCATACGTTACTATGTGCTATTGGACAAGGCCATAGTATCCTTAATCTAAGGGTCATAGGTTTCCCAGTTATGAGTGACTCCACACAACCTTTAGAATTGCTGGTTTACACCAAGGCTTAAAAGCAGGTTCTTCTTTATTCCGAGTCCAGTTACGGCATTCGAAAGAAAGTTGAGGGCAGCAGCCGTTGTACTAGGTAAGTGGATGGGAATGTGATGGAGAAACGGGGCTTTTAGTTTCGACATTTCAGAAATCTTTCGAAATACTCCGGTTTTCCAGCACCTTTTTGACAATACATCTCACGCAAAATACCTAAAACTGATGTTGGTCATTCTCATATGATCTCTGCCGGCGAGTGAACCAGAGACTGCCACATCAATCATTTTGGGCATTTTTGTGACTTTACTTGTCGTTACACGAGGTAGTCGGGGTAATGTGGTGAACGCTACTCTTCTATCAATTCATTTGATTTGGCCTGGTCAGAAATGGTCAGCGAAACTAGATCTTGACGCTGTATGACCGGTTGTGCATCTTGATTACATATTGAGCTAAACTAGACAGTGTGACGATTACATCGGTAGGGCCATTCATACCAGGCAGACCGCTGTGTAGAGGTCTGACAAACCACAGCCCCCTGGTATTCCATGTTGGGGGTTGGAAGAAGGTTGCCATCTATTTCCTGAAAAAGTACCGCTTTTGACACACTGTCACCAACCCGCTGACTTGCGATACAGGCTTCTGAACCAACGCCTTTGATTTAAAACCCTAATTGTTCTTCTGTCTTGGTTTAGACGTCCTGATAGTACCTCACCCCTATGCAACCACAAGTCCTCACAATGCCAGCAAACCCATAATGCATAGGCATTCTCACAGTGTAAAGTAGATCATCCTATCTTCTGCAAACAACAGAATACATAGGCGACAACATAATACTGTTGACACCTCGCTACTTGTCTTGTCCACTTTAACTCTCAAGCACTCCCGAACCTCATTTCTAGTAATTAATCTACAAGTCCCACAACAAATGTACCTACTCATAATGATACTGTGCCGGTAAGTTCTATCTCTTATTATCCAGCCCCAGGCCTCCTTTGACTTTTGCTTAGACCTAGAATGCGAATTAATATAGGTGCCTACAACTTTCGCACTCTGAAGTAGATAGGTCAACAGACCGATCTTGCACAAACGTTGAACTCGTCGGATATCGATGTCTGCTGCACTTTAAAGACTAGATTCCAGGATATTATTCAAAGTGTTAAACACGCAACACCCGCATTGTCCACTCGATACTGATTATACATTTCTGGTGACAGCGAGGCCACCGCTTCCGGTCAGATTGTAGCAGGTAACGTCCTCAGCCACTGTGGTAGATTGGGTTTCCATTAGCGGTGCCTTCAGCTTGGCAGGTTCTGCTGAGACCAGCTTTAGACGCAAAATCATCAAAGGTGTTTTCATTGTGTTTGCTTTTGCTCGAAGTGACTGCATTGACTTTGTTAAGGATGCCTGTTACTCAGATCTGGACACTGTCCTTAGGTCAACACATGGTTGTGAGACAGACATTTTAACTGGGAATATGAACGCCCAGACCGGTCGCCTTGAGGAGGCCTAGTCTTTTTTAGGTAGCGGATTTGCGATGGCTTCTCGTGACTAGTATAATGGTAGGTGGCTGTTGCGACTGTGCGCTTAACGACATTGTTATTCTCGGTGACATCCTTTGATTTATATTTGGTCTCAGAAGGATCACATAGCTGTTGGTTATAGGTGATGTGACTCCATTCAGGATTACCGTTTTCATTAGAGTACATCATGGTTTTGTTCTTATTTCCTTTTGACACTAACCCCACCAACCGTAACGATTGACTATTGAGCACCTGGACAGGTCGTGGGCAAGGCCTCAATAACAAACACGTTTAGAATGCAAGTTTAGCAATTTTAACGCTGAAAATCCTCATGGCTGCCGGAACCAAATCTCACGAACCAATCTTGAAGCAGATACTATGGAGTGCGACACGGTGGTTCACAGAATGAAAATCATTGAATCCCAGAGAAATATCTAGTCTTTAATGGTCAGACGGAACATTCTTACTGCGATGTTTAGGAGAGATGTCGGTAGGAAGGTGAGGAGTAGCCTGATCGTCGACCTTGTCGATCGGCTAACGGGGAACGTTAGTGAACTGAAAACCACTCATCCACGCTGAGGACTAGTTTAGCTGACCTCCTGGTTCTACTGTGTTGTCTTCGGAAACTTGCAATGCAGTATCATGGTCGGTAGATTTCCAATCACCCATCAAACGTGAAGTCCTCTATTGAATTCCGCCGCTGATGTGCTATATACAACTTTCCAAAGATGAACAGAAGACGACAGTAGAGACCTCGACCCAGCTGTTTCAATATGTGTGGACGACGGAGAACATCTCTCTTTATTGCGATCAATAGATAATAATAATACTCATATTCAAGAAAAAAATCAGAAGCTTTTGTAAAAGTCATAGAGTGTCTCAGTCACTACTATACCTCTGGCGTCGATTATACCTCGTGGACTCACTGCAGCCCTTCGAAGCAGATGTGAATGTGGAGTTTCGTCTAGGACGAGAAAATATTTACCACGTTCTCATCCTTCCTCAAATTATGGAACGGCATCAAGCGTGTAGCCTAATAATAAATGTTGTTTTTGTCGACTATGAAAGTGCGTATGATTCAGTTGTTCGGTCTACACTTTCAGAGAGGCTTAATCACAAGGGTGTATCAAATAAGTATGTGAATATACTGCTGGCGCTTTATCCCTGTACCTTAGCTCAGATGAGGGTTTATGGTGAACTATCTGACAGTGTCAGCCGTGAGAGCGGCGCATGTCAAGGCTGTCCATTTTCACCGTTTTTGTTTAATTTCGTTATGGATGAAATAGTGGATGACCGTCTGAGGCTATCACATGATGCTGGCATGGACCTTATACTTGGTAGAAGGCTGACTGACTTTCATTATGCTGACGACAGGATGTTGCTGTTTGGCGATTTTCAAACAATACAAACAACGCTAGACGCCATTGTACTGTCCCGTAGGCACTTCGGTATGTGTTTTGTTCCCTAAAAATGCGAACTGTTTCTGCAAGATTGCTTTGATTACGTAGACTTAATGTTAGATAATGAAGTTATTGGGCTGTTGACCTGTTTGTTTACTTGGAAATTTACAAATACAGCGACGGAAGTATGGAGGATAAAACAGACATACCTATCTCTATGGCCGGAGCGATATTCACTGGTGAAAGAGATTTGTTCCTCTGAAGCTTAGGGGCCACGTATGTAGGGCAAAAGTGTGGGCTTCATTACTTTACGACCGCTCACATCATAAGACGTGAACCATCTCCAAGTATTTGAGCACTGATATATACGTTTGGTCGTTCGCGTTTGGTGGCACCGAAAAGTAAGCAACTAAGAGGCTAAGTGACCGATAGTTGGTAATAATAGCCAATTGAGTTCTTCTGTTCATCTCTTACTTAGATGATTAGGCCATGTACTAAGCATGCCAACTAGTCATCTACCACACCCAGCACTATTTGTCGAGGTTGCGGCCGACTGGCATATGTTGCGAAGTGAACAGATGATGACCTGGTGTAGAGGAACGCAGTTATTCACCAAGGGTTGTCTATTGTAGATCGGGTTTGTCTTTGGGGCTAAGGATCTTCTAACGCACAGAGTCGTCGGATGGAGACGTTAGGTGAGGTGGTGGCTAATCGGGTTTGGCGGTGTGAATGTTGTTTTTTGGTCGAGTTGTTTGTGAAGTAAGTGCACTTAATTGTGTGAGGCACTGAAGGCCGTAAGAAAGCTGTCTTACTGAGGACGTCATTCACTCAACTATAGCTTGTTTTTTGCTAGGTCTACGTATCTTAATGCTGACCATTTTGAATACATATACAGTCAGTTTTAATAATTAGGTTCCCTCCGTTTCACTTCTTGGCTAGGGCTTGCTTTTTTTGATGGGTTTGTGACCCTGGAGCATCAACGCAGACCACTGATTTGTTGCTGTTTTTGATAGTGTTGATAGTGACGATGGTAAGTGGCATGAAATTCAATCGTCTCTTGCTGTGATGGCATGCCCCATTTTGTTGGAGTATGGACCCATTACACACGGTGACACCTCGCGTTACACTACCTCCGACTGCACGTGACTCGCGAGACGGCCCGCATCATTATACCCTTGGTACAGTTCAACACCCGATGTCTATGCATGCTTTTATACGAATCAGTTAGTACCGCCCTTTGCGGTTTCACAAGGATCAATAGCGTGCTTTCATACAGATTGATTTAACACACGTTATTTATGATGATATTTGGCCTCTGCAACCTGTTGACAGTGCACTTGTCTACAACTGTAAAAATATTGAAGCGTGAACCTGTTATTAGTCAGGACAACCTACCTAAAGGAATCCAAAAGTGATGTGAGCGAACTGTATTGCAACGTCTGACTTCGATTTTATTCAAGCTTCTACAGCTGCGAGATAGTAGTTCGATTGAGCTTGTATCACCAGGCTAAAACGTGCAATCGATATTGGAAGAATATTTCACTAACCTACTTCGTGTTTGCTCCATGTTAGACTCACAAGGATATACGGGTTTGGTAGTGTGAAGTTGCTAAGGCCAGACCTGAAGAGTCCAAGAAGAAATTACGCGACTTACAAGAGTTGGTATCAATAATTACTGTTGCATCGTCAATCAATCTCTTCATTGCTCTATGTTGGAGACGAACTTGCCGGACGACCCGCTTACAGTCAGGCCAAACTTCTGTAGCAGGAGGTCTACAGGTTGCCTATTAATAACGTTGCCGGTTACCCAACTAAATCTGGTTCACCTCGAATTCTGTGTCAAGATACAGACAGCTTGAAGTGGTTCCGGCCATACTTGACTTTACAAACAGCACGGCAGCAATCGTTCTCGTTATATGTATGTGAAAACACCTACCAACTTGATATAGATTGAACACCCCCCACAACTGATCGCATGTTTTGCATTACCACAGATTTTCCAGTCGACCCATTTCGAAAAGATGCACCATACTCGAGTTTCGCTCCCATCAGAGCTCGTCAGTAGTGCATATCCTCGCCATTGCCGGGACTTGAACCACGGACACGCTGTTCACGAGGCAACCGTGTTTACCACTGCGCCATTGACCTCACATTAGGCACGACCGAATTATCATCGCATGTGAACACAACCACTTTCGCTTGTGAGTAATGATCGGGTTGCCCGATCGCCTCGAGAGGAGATACAGTTACTGTCTGTTAACTCCAATCAGTGACCCCTCGACTAGGACTTCTGTCCAAGTTGAAATCACAGAAATCATTGACGTGTTGAGCGGTATTTGATTAATGATGAGTAGTAGGGGATTAAGTTTTGGGTCTTATCAGGATGAAGTTCTTGTTCATGGGAATCCATTTATTTTTGTCTGACGCAAACACCCTAAGTTTGGTTCGACGGCTTGTCTTGAGTTATTTTTCCTTCACAGATATTTCGAATTGGCCTGCATATACTGTAACACGTACAACCAGATTATCCCGGTTCCGTTTGTCCTTGGCTTCTATGTGGCTTTGGTCGTCGGTCGTTGGTGGGAACAGTTCCAAGTACTGCCGTGGCCGGACGATCTGGCATTGCAGCTGACTGCCTACTGTCACGGAAACGGTGAACGACCCACCCGAATCCGACGCACTGTGATGCGCTACGTAAATCTATCCTATTGCCTCGTTCTGCGTGCCATCTCTTCGCGTGCGCGTCTGCGTTTCCCCACGGAAGAGCATTTGATCAGTTCAGGTAAGCGTGCCCGTGTGCTGAATCAAGTGTTCGAACCTCGCCCCAGAAAATGAATTGAGGAAATGAAGGTTTCAGATTCAAATTTGCCTAGCTAACACCTGATTATCCTCCAGGTTCGGGCAATTTGATAGTACGGAATTCGTCTGAGGTGCATTGTAACATACAGATGGAGTCAAATATGAATCAGTGGTTATTAATTTGAGTTTTACTTGTTGACGTTTGGACACCTCATCTCCATGGACAGCATGAAATCAGTGATCCTCATTGTTACTCAGCTGTCACAGGAAGAACAATCCTCGACTAATGAACCTAAGAAAGATTGATTGGACCGTCTACGTACAGCTTTAAAGACTGGGCGATTTAGCCAGTTTGACCAAGTATCCACTTCTTTGTCTTTTCGTTGCTTGCCAGTTGATTGCGCCCAACACAAGCGATTATCGGCAGAAACCACTGACTGAATATTTCAACGTTACTAACGTCCGCAACTCTGGACGTCTAATTTTTACATTTGTTGAACAGTATGGCCCTCGCAAGTGCCCCGTGTACATAACCATTAGGCCTCCGAGAGACGCACTTGCTATCGTCATATATGTACCGGATTGGCAAAGATCACACTCGCTCCAGTAATACAAACCAATATATTCTTGCGCATGCTACTTCTACAGTTTGCTAAGCACGTAAACAGGATGTTAACTCCTATACCTCGATTATTTACTGCTAGGTACTATCAGTTTGTTTAACTGGTTTCACTTAATTGTAGTCTAGAGCAAAGCTTCTTTTTTATACAGACTTTTTATTCGAACAGTGATCAACAGAAACCTATCACTAATATATGAACAATGGTCGTGTCAGTTTGTGTATGTTGTACCCATGTGACTTTCATAAGCTGTGTAATTTTTCAGTGGAAGCAAACCTCACCTGTCAGGAAGGCAGTGTGGTTGATTGTAAATGGCCACTTGCTGAAGGCACGTCCAACCAACAAGTAACTTCCACGCAAAGAGTGATGCGCGTCAATAAACCAATAAATAAATCACGAAGCGTCAACTTGGAGCGGACGGCGAATGAGAGTTGCATTTGTATAAATGTCTCTGTGTCTACAAGAGATCGCTGCGCTCCTACACAAAAAAAAAACAAGTGTTTCATCTTGCCACCTAATCAGCATCGCGTCAAGTAATACGGATAACTTAGTGCGACATCCCAGTACCTTATCAAAAAGAGATAAGATTGTATTCATGCAGTCGACATCTAACGGAATGTTTGGGAAGAAAATTTGACGCCTTGGCCGGAAAGTTCCAGAACAGCCGGCACTATAAGAAACCTTTTTGGGTCGCAAGGAGTTGGCAAAAGTGGTCTTGCTGAACCAACGCCATTCCAGTGACATTTGAAGTGGATGAAACGTTATATTTCTCGGACTTATTGTTGATACACTGTTACTTTGTCCGACAGAAACAAAATTAGTTTGAGTGAGTCGGTTGCTTGAAATTACAGTTAGTGTAGTCTCCAAAAGGTCAGACTTGCGTTTCACAGATGAGTCAACGGCAAACTGTCAGCAATGATTTGGGGGATGCGTTTTCATTATTTGACTTGAGCGAACCGATACTAGTGAACAGAAATTAAACTGCGGTATCCACCGTTTCTTTCTATCATTTATTGTGGCAAAAATGCATGGTACCATCGTTTTTCAACAGAACAATGCAACAGTATACATGTCCTGTTCATTATGGACGTCGTCTTCTTTCTATACAATACAATTCTCGGAATGGCCATCTTGTATTCTGAAGCTGAAACTAGTTGAAAACCCTCAGGAAATACTGGCACGGTAAGTGAAAAAGTGTCAGTCTTCGGTTCCTTTATTGTGTTAAGGAGTGCTTCGAAATGAGGACATAAGAACTTGGTCCTTGCTCCTTGCGCAAAGCTTGTCTGGGGCATGCCAAAAGGGTCTGATAAGACAAAACGGCTTGTTTTCGCAAGCTGACAACGTATGTGAACTTGTAATTTATTGTCGGCCGTCTTTAATGTATAGATGTTTAAAATGGATATACTAAACTCGTCGAGATGTTTCTCAGGATTCTGAGCAATAGCAATCGAGGAGAACTGATTGCTCTAGATCACATATTACCGAACGTATTCAAACCGTTGACGGTCCCTGCTATTTGTTTCCCAAGGTGTGTTCTCATGCATGTTGGACACATCCCTGCGTGTATGCGGTGAAGCTGCTTCAGAGTTCGGAGCGGCCTCAATATTATATCCAACTACCCTTGTCTCGGAAGGAGCCCTATATTGTTTCGTTCTCGGAGTGCAGCGGATGCAAATTCTTGGTTATGACGGACCCCTGTGATTATCGCAAAACCTTTCTGGAATGTGGGAAATATTATCGATTGAGCCCACTTTCAAAAGGCTTCCTCAGTCGGCCAAAAACATTGTGAAAATTGAACTGAAACGTCCATTAATACCAAATCACGTTTGGAAGTAGCAACATGAGGTCGTCTAAGCTGGCAGCTCAGTTGCAGTTAAGAGCCGAAATGCAATCGTTGTCTTCAGGTTTGGCAACTGGTTCTAAATTTGCCGACCAGAACATGACGGTGTAGACCTGCGGCGATAGCCTAGTGGGAATTGGAGGCTAACTGGGATAGCCCTCGAAGTGTTACGCCAAATGACTCGATTCTTCGGACTCATTATGGACGTGTGTGCCATCTCTTCTGCTGATTGTCAAGTTGACCAATAAACACTATCCAGCCCATATGTAACCTTGTATGCCATGTGGCATCAAACACCTTGTGGTGTAAAATCTAGCGGATTATTTTGATCATGTGAGTGACCTATAGAGTCCGCTTGTTTTTCCTGTGACAGAAGTGGTTCCCATTTCAGTAAATTTCTTGGTTATCTAGGCTGTTTGTTAGACACTCGGGCTATCCCTTACCTTCCGGTGAATATCTCTCCTTAATTTGCTTGAACCAACATAATGCATATTCATCCAGCATCTAATAGTTCTCTGTGGTTATTCAAGTCATGATCTACCGTTTTGCACCTTACCGCACTCGCCATCTGCAAGGTTAGAACTCTCACACTCCTGTTCTGGGCTAGTTTTGTACTCCTGGTTTTCCCCAAGAATGACCACTTCACAGCCAACTGTTGCGGTAGGTAAAAGCATTATTGAGCAAAGTTAGTCAGAAATCAGCTGTATACAAGTGCGTGATCAAAGTCTGGAGACTTGTTTCTGAGTGAAGTCATTTCGCCCGTACCTAATACCTATGTAGTTCAACGGCGACGAAATCTAGTCCCAATAAGAGGGATTTTGAGTGGAAAGATAACGCGCACGATGAATACAATTGGTGCTGGTCAAGATTAACCTATTTTTGGGCACGCGGTTGTACCAGACTCCCAATATTTTTCAAGCTACGTGATACTAGTCCAAGCTCGCCATCTAAACAGGATTGGGCATTGGCAATTTGACCACATGAGCAGGGAGATACTGGAACAAGCAGATTTGAGAATAATTATACTGTTCCGTGAACTGTATCTGACCAAACGCAGGTCGCATTTCTCATTAATTTTGGACAGCATTCTTGTAATTATCCCTCAGCTGTTTCGGGGTTACAGTGTATTTTCTGTTCTTCGATGATCGAGCATGGTTTACTACGGATGAAAGTCCGAGTTGAAAACAGATATTAACAGTCAACTAAACCCACTCCATCCTTAAACGTTAGCGCTACACGTCGCAAGTCCACCCTGGTTAAAACCTGCTATAAATGTCATTGTATCGTAGCAACCTGCTGTGGTTTATTGGATCATAGTGCGTATAACCTGTAGAAAATCTGCAAAGTAATATGACTTGTATTTTAGCAAGACGGGATATGGGAGCTGGAATGGATCTGCTAAACAATACAGATTACTTAAACATGATGCCTTGTGTTTTAACCAACCAGTCGAAGTTCTGAAGAATGGAAGAAGGGAACTATGTGAATAACGTGAAACAGGTTGTCCCCGTTATCAGTTCGAATAACACAGACAGGACAAGAGGTTCGCGGTACGAATTCATTCTTTTTTAGGAGGCCGGCAGTTAGTTATTCACTTGCTTTTTTTTAACCGTTCGTTTATTCTATTTTAAGTATTTCATTTTCATGATTCAGAAGAGTTTACGAAGTATTCCGTTTTAGCGACATCAAGAGAAATTAGCTTATTAAAGCTGCTTTACGAAATGAAACAAGCTTGATAATTACAACTATTTTTGAGCTAATCAAACTAACTGTTGCTACTGTTCTCTTATTGTCTGGATTCCCAAAAGTTCATACGCACGAGTTACCATCACGCTGGATTTTTAACATAAATAATTCATCACACCACTGTCCAACTCGATGACTGATTCAGATAATGGAACCGGCTCGACCAAGGTTAATTCTATTTAGCTTTGAAGAGACATTTATTTGCGTGATTTCTGTCTACTCGATCAGTGTTGTGAATCACTAGATATCACTTCATTATTCACCTATTTGTCACTTGAAGCAGCACTTAAGCTTCTATGCAATAATCAAATGAAGGTTAACACTGTGATATTTTTCCTAATTTTCACGCACGATTTTGAATTTTATTTAGTCTGTGACAGAAGACAAAACTGGATAGCTTTCAGCTATTCGCTTGCTCTGTTACTAGCAGACCCGTGTATAGTCGTACTTCCGAAGTCTTACTATATGAACGCTGCGTTAACGAATTGTTTGGTGTGCTCGAAGATATCCTTGATGCGCACCCGAATGTAAAGTTCACAGCTGAAGAAAATATGGAGGTATCATACTTCCTTGATATAGTAGACGCATCGCAAAGTAGTCGAATCTGTGCAATGATCCATTCATAGACAAAAGACCTGGGTATGACAGTACACTGATTTTCCGAGTTTTGTTCGACCGGAATGGAGTTGTGATCCGATCTGTTGGTAATCTAATGGAACAAGAAAGAGATGAATTACAACATATCTGAAAGCTGCCGAGTCCCGATAGATATCCCTAGAGAATTTTAGATAAGAACTCTGAACAGTAGTCAGCCTGTGGTGGAAACGGTAGAGAAAAGGTTAACTTCCGTTTGTGTAGCATTTGATGCTGGTACAGTCAGTGAACTGATCAATCACAGTTCGATAAATGTAATAACAGTGTAATAGCACTAGTACGAAAAATAATGCTTTTTATATGGAGTTGTGACACTGCTATAACGCCCACACCTACACACTGTGACGACTAAAGTTTCCAGCCGAAGCCCTTCACTCAAGGGCCTTTGCCTCAAGCATTGTGCGAGTGGCGGTGGAATAGAAATAGGCGGTCAGTTTCTTTCTTTCTTAACTGCCGGAAAACTCGTTCCTCAGCCATCGACCTATTGGCATGTCTGTCATGAATGTATCTTTCGGTATGATTACCACTTCGTCCACTTTAGCCCAATGAGTCCTCGAAGTGTACAGGCTGTCATCACATCAGGGTTCAGTTTCTTTATGATGGTTGAACGCAAAAAATTACACAGCAAACCACTCTCGCTCTTGCTGTATAGCGCATTACTAGCGTACATTCTCGACGAATGAAGTTAAGTCAAATCAAGTCAAAATAAGTGGTATGCACCCTGAGAAGTGGATTTTCTTTTTTTACTTGCCTCTTCAACGAATGCAGGACATTTAAATAAGTGTACTTAGGTCATGAAATTATTGGCACAATTGTGCAACTGAAGGTTTGGCTAAAGGAAGTGGTCACAGTCAGAATCCGCCGTGAAAATTATCTACTGATTCAGTTTTGAAGCTGATTCAAGACTGAGAATGTTCGGTTTGTGTCTAAAACGGATTCAATGAGGAATAGTGGGTTAACAATGAGACCGATTGTGTGCGAGTAAATGTTTGTACAAGGTTCTAGTAGAGGATGTGGAAACACATTTGGAGAGATCCGAACTCGAAGGGTGGGTTCTGTGCGATAGGTTTTTTGTTGAGAATTGTTCTCGTATTTTGAAGTGATGAGAAACAATGTGATCACTAAATTGTTTGGAGAGGATTTTACTACAATAGGACAGACGGTTTTAGTGATATGTCAAAAACTGAAAAGTTTTTCGACAACAGACCGTGTAAACTAACAGGTGGACAGTACATCCGGTGGGGTGGGTGTTACACAAGCTTTAGTGAAAGGACTGAAGAAGTGTTGGTGGTGGTGAATGGAGAGAGAAGTTAAACGTCTGACTTGTAATGAAGTCCTCCAGACTATGGTGAAAACATGGAATTGAGATGAGATGACCATGTCATGCTACTGGTCAGAATAGTCCTCGGATATTTCTCAGATGACAGACGAGTTGAAGAGGATTGAGCAGGTAATAGGGGGTTTCTCACATTGTTTTCCTCTCCATGAGCGAAGACAGCGTGTCAACACATTTGGATGTGTTACGAGACAAATTGTAAGACTGAGACCAACTTGCTAGTTCGGACAAGCTGTGAAGCTGGGTGGTGGAAGACAATCGATTTGAGTGTTTATTATCGAACACCACCTCATCGGTATATTTGATTATGAATGTGTGTTATTGTCTACTGGCAAGGATGCAGTATGAAGTGAAAATGGAAAGTGACAGGATTAGGCTTTGTAGATCACGGGAGTCAGTGATGATTGGTGATGTGACTTGATCATCGGATTGACTAACGTGACTTCGGTTTGTGAAATAATCACGTAAAAGCTCGTCACTCGAAATTTGAATTCCAGATTCTGTGAGATTTGAAGTCGCTACGGTCCTTTTTTTATCGCTTGCAAAAGCGTCGCTGGAGTCTCACATTTATTACTTCACTGCCACTCCCATTCTAAACCAGATTATATAGAAGGCGTGCTTAGAGGCTAGCAGTTGCTGCTATTTAGAAAGGTTATTCCATCCACCGAGGTCAACGCAGAAAAATCTCCACGTTGATCAACACGCTGCACGTTCGGCACCAAGAAGTATCCTGTATTGGGAAACGGACAACTTCCGAAGCTATTTCACGCTAGTCAACCAACCATCTCGGTGGTGCAGATATACTGCCCTCAAGCTGTTGTGCAGGTCACTTTTATGAAAGACTTATATCTTCAGGTGCCACTAGAGCTTGGATTGATTAGTTGGCGGTTGCATCAAAAAACTCGTTTGATTTGATACAGCTTTTTGGATTGGCAGACTTTTTGATCTTCCCCGAACCTGTCACCGTCAGTATTTGGCTATAACCGCTACTGCTGTTATTCTCACAATAGGAAACTAAGTTTTATAAAGGCGACATACACAACTTAATCATAATCTGACTCTCCCAGTCTATCAGCTGTATATTTTGTCGCTTGTGTTACAATAGAGTCTAGGACGACATGTTTAACGTATTCGAGATTTGCTCAACTGGCCTTAACTGGACCATGCAGATGGCGCGACACGAATGGTCAATTATTTCATTCCAGACTGCCCTCCATCGGAAGCGGAAGTCACCCTGGAACTCAGAGTATTGAAGCGTATCAAGTCTCCTGGACCAGATCTGCCCTCTCCTTCTCTTTTGAATGATGGTGGGGAAATATTGATATCAAACTGACAAAACTCCTTCAGACGGATTGATGAACTAAATAGGTACCTGATGATTAGCGCTTAACAACAGTAATTCTCCCTTTCAGAAAAGTGACCGGAGGTCTATGCGACAGTCACATAGCCATTGGTTCAGTGTTTTTTTGCGTCTAAATTACTCTGGCCTTGCATTACATCAGCTCATTGTACTTAGGGAAAGTACGATACGTAGACAACAGACAGAATTCCCATACGACCGAGGGGGCATTGATCGCTAATAATTCCACATCACAGTTGAGGTGAATGGCGGTTCGATCTATAACACATTCTGGTTAGCCTTATGACCGTTGCGATAGAATGAACAAAAATCGACCAACGCGCTTTTCAGAGTATTATGTACAGTGAGGTCGAATAAGAAATATGCAGTTTTATAGAACGCGACTTCTGATGTCAGTAAGCCCTAAGTCTGGTGATAAAGCGGATTGTCGCACATATTTCCGCTTGGTAGACTACCACAGTACTTACTATTTATTTCACTTTGAAGTCCATGATGCTTCTAAAAGAGCAATGATTCTTGGCCTTCGGTAGTCGTGACTGTTTTGACATTTGACGGAGTGTTAAGGTGCATCAGTACTGTCATCGCCTGATAGGAGCCAGGTCTCGTCTTTGTAAGTTTGTTCTTCTCATCCTGTAAGCAACTTGCCAATTGTCACGGCTGTCAGTCACAATCAGTATCAAATATACGTATGACTTCTTTTTTGGGGGTGACGACCATTGTATCCGAGATCCGGTCAACTGGGGGGGATTTTTTCATCCCAACGCTTCCTTAACAGAACGAGCATCTACTCGGATTTGATAACACTAGATCAAAAAGTATTACGATTTTCGTCAATGCTATGCTCGTCCTATTTCACCTGGTTAGGTGTCAAGTTGGAATCTATTAAGTCTCTGTTTGATACTCATGTTTGTTATCTTATAAGTTAATTGTGTATGATGCGAAACATCAAGTTTTTCGTTATTATAAAATCTCAACGTGACAAACGAACTTGCATGTTTTGTTTAAATGTGACCGAGTGCATTGGAGTTCTAATGCCTCATTTTTCTCCAAACAGTCTATCTTCTCTTTACTGCGCCTTAGTGATTATTTGTGGGGATTGTAGACTTATGCGTGAATTTCACATCGACCAGGTAGCCTGTATGCAGATTTGGTAGTTAGTGTGCATACAAAATTCACGCTTTACTTTACATGTACACTACTCAGGTTAGCCGAATTTAAGGAAGGTCTATTTTTTGGGCAATCTGTTCATCAGTTTTCTAACTAATAATCGTACTGTTTGTTTTGAAGGAGTAGGCTTGGCACACCTAAAGATAGCGATCAACCTGATCACCCTCAGTGTTGTCGTTATAGCGGGACAGAAGTTTCACAGTCCAGTTGGTGTTTAATAAACTGATCAGGAATAACTGTTAGGAATTATTGACTGAAGGCATTATTCAAACAGTTGTTGTGCTCTCAGTGTGGTAGCTGTGGTGCCGGTAAAGAAGGCATACGTGGAAACCCAGGCAATATTTTTTGAAACTAATGTGGTACCACTAGCAAGTACTTCGGCAAATTTGATAATTTAAAAAAGACCCAATTGCAAAGATTTTGAACCGGATTCGAGTCAGCGGTAGACTCAGCATGACAGACGCTGCAGGTGCTTTACCAGTTGGGTCATGAAGCTTCATCCATAGAAGTGGCTTTCGGAGCCGTGTCAAATCTTCTGCCGAACGATACGTTTGCAACTGCGCCGTTTGTGCGGAAGGATTATGTTGACCATTTTTCGTCCGTTCACCCTCTTGCGGTTCTGGCCGTTGCGTGCTCTGAAACGCGGATTTCTCTGAATGCCAATTGTCTCGAGATTTTCGTATTAACAGCTTGAAATCTGAGTCTAGGGTGTCCTCATCTTCAGATTTACAACTTTGCTTCACTATGTATTTCTTGTCAGTCGTCGTTTCTGCTTCATTGGCGCGTAGCTGTTGATTTGAACGTGTCAGTTCCATGTCCTATTCCGGTGCATCCTCGACTGAAGTGAACCATTCAGGCTGTCAAATGGTGCTGCATCAAGAATGACTATTCGTTCGCTTGAATCAATTTCAATAATGATTACCAAGGCGCGCTATAAATTGTTTGCTGGCGATAGTAGTGAGTCAGCACATGCGTCACTATCTACAACACAGAATATATCATTTAGGTATTGCTTGTCTATGACTAATAGTGCAAGTTTGTGCGTGAGTGCCATGTTATCGTCAATGCAGTTCACCAGCGTAACTTTGGAATGAGTGTTCAGTGGCACGATAATCTTGCCCTTTATTCTGTACGAGTTTCGCGACCTCCAACCCATCGTTTACATCATCAAACGCTTTCATTTGTTGTATGTTAACTGGAATCCCAGCAGATGAGTACGAGTTACTGCCACTCCTCTTTCTGGGCCCCGGAGGCGTTGACATTCATTTATCATGGCAGACGTGAAACAAAATCAAGTTCCGTGGAACACGCATTTTTAGATTCCGTTTCGTTTTCTCCCCGTTCTGTTTATCACTCACGATTTTTTTTCACGCAATCCGCATTGTATCCTGATCCTTTCCATAGCTCGTGTTTTGTGTTTCTGTAAACCGCATAAAGGATTAAATACACCGCTCTATTCGTTCTCAATTGCATTATAATTCTGGTCTTCTGGTGCATGTAAAACGGTCGCCCGTCTATAGAAAAATGTACTCAGAGGAGGCCAGTATTAACTGCATTCTGTATTGTGATGTTCTCCACCTTTACCATTTTGATCCTTTGAAAGTGATGTACTGGTTCTCATTGCGCTCGAGCACAAACGCAAAGTACAGCCTTTTTCTGCCAGTTCCATACTCCGACTGAGAACAACTAAACGAAACATTGGCATAGCGGTCTCCATGTAAACAGCCTACTCAGCCATCCTATCTCTGCAACTCGTCGTAAGAAACCTTTCTGTGTTTATGGTGATTAACCGATACTGCTTGAGCACACAAGGTTGAATGCTGACCTATGTCTGAGCAATGGCTCGAATTAGTAGAATTATGACTTCATAATAGTGTTCCTCTGACCAGGTTTACCCAGCCCTAATAAAAAATCGTCCGTTTATTTGATTTTCGGTCACCGGATACATGAACTTTATGTTTTTCTGATCGCTTTACGCCTTGTTCTTTTATTTTCTCAGGTTTAATGACACAGGAAGAGTTCAACGTGTATAAAACCACTCCACCGATCGAATACTCACTGTACTTTGCCCCATTGGTTTGGGCAATGGACATAATCACACAAGCTCGTCGTGAAGGTCACATTCGTTTCGATCGGGCTGTAGAGATTTTGACTGAGGAAATTACTACATTTCGTGGCAAGTTGGGTACCATATACGGTTACGACTGGATTAATCCACCATTGGTCTATACTCAGGCAAGTTTGAAACACTGAGTTCCCTTTAACCACTTCATCAGAGCAGAAATAAGACATATGTTGCGATGTGTTAACATTTCATTTACTCTCATCAATCGCAAACGTAAAATATGCCAGTTAACATACATCATACAAATAAAGACAAACAGGGAACTAGACACGCCCACAAGCACACCAATTATTATGTAATCACGACCATGGCAACCCGATAGTTTGTCTCAACCACTTTTGTGCACACAACGTCGGCTGGTAAGTTCGGATGAGCATCGCTTTACAGAAAGCTAACAACTTCGGGTTTCGGTTGCGCAACAATATCTTGAATGAGTTCACTAGGTCAACTTGATGACCCGTTGCCATGAGGTGTTTAGCAATCGATGACGTTGGATTTCGAGCCGTCAGTGCACCAAGTGGAGAGTAAATGAAGTGTTAACATATCGTAACATATGTCTTCTTTCTGCTCTGATGGACTCAGTTAACTGTCGATTTGGAAGTGGATAATTCTCCCTTTTCCTCTACCTCATTGTGCATATTTATTTTTTCTGTTGATAAACAGGCCAGAGTTTGTAAGATATCCGTACCAAATTTAGTACGAATGTAGTCAAACAGTTTGTGCGTCGTGTTTAACATGTTATTGATAAATGGACTGAGAATAACACAGCGTTACGAGCAAGTTGTAATACTGTACGTTTCAACCACCTCTGGTGGCCTTCCTCAGGAGTGTTGTGATGGAAATCACATTAACAAAGGAACATAGGTCACTTGGGATTTGTCGTGGTTAGGTTATTTATTTGTCAATGGGATTTCGATTACAACACTCCTGAGGAAGACCACCCGAGGTAGTTGAAACGTAGAGTATTACAACTTGCTCATAACGTTGTGTTATACTCAATCCATTTATCAAGGCCAGTGTTTCTTTCGTCTAACAGTTTATTGGCTACAGTAATAGCTTGTGGTGACGCGGCAGTTGGTTTTAGCCCTGGTTACTATGGTCCAGTCTGTTTGGATGAGACAACTTGGCATGTAGCCTTTTCCGTCACATGACAGCAATTGTTTAATGGCTCGAAAACCGAAACTTTGGGCTCCTTGGATGTGGTCAAGCGATTTGATTCGGCTTTTGTCTAAGCGTGATTGTGTTTTGTTCGTAAAACCGAAGTTAATCTCTCACTCAGCTGTTTGTTGTTTACAAAACCATCTGCTTCCTTTCTTGATTGATCGAAGTATAGGAAGTTCGCAGGTTATTTTTCGTTTCTAGGGTTACCTTATATACTCTCAAGCTTGTGGCTAATTTGAAGTTACTGGGTTTACACCCGGCCGCCCTGCAAGACAAACTTGCACCTTCTAATTGACAAATGTTTTGCCGTTGACCTAATAACTGAACTCTTTATCTGCGATCACTTCGGTTGTAGGATTCACCTTGCGTTTCTTGTGCCACTAAAGTAAACACGTTGATTGAGCTGTCCAATCTCTTCGTAATATGCACTGTCGCCTATACCCGTTCACATGATCGTGTGATTCTTCGTGATAAAACTGTAGATGCCGTACGCCGTAGTGGCTTGACTATATGGCGTTGCGATAATTGCGGCCACGAATGCGTTGATAGTTTCTGATTGGCAAGTCATCAGCATATTTAAGTCAGGTTAAGTCAAGCCAATAAAGTGTGTTATACACCCTGAGAAGTGAATTTTCGTTTTATTACTTGCCTGTTCAGCGAATGCAGGACATTTAAATAAGTGTACTTAAGTCACGAAATTATTGGCACAATTGTGCAACTGATGGTTAGGCTAAAGGAAATGGTCACAATCAGAATCCACTGTGAAAAATATCCACTGATTCAGTTTTGAAGCTGATTCAAGACTGAGAATGTTCGGTTTGTGTCTATAACGGGTTAAATGAGGAATAGCGGGGTAACAATGAGACCGATTGCGTGCGAGTAAATGTTTGTGCAAGGATTTGGTGAAGAATGTGGAAACACACTTGGAGAGATCCGAATTCGAAGGCTGAGTTGTGTGCGATAGGTTTTTTGTGGAGAATTGTTCTCGTATTTTAGAATGATGGGAAACAATATGATCACTGAATTGTTTGGAGAGGATTTTACTACAATAGGACAGACGGTTTTAGTGATATGTCAAAAACTGGAAAATCTTTCTGTAATAGACCGTGTAAACTAGCAGGTGGACAGTACACCCGGCGTGTGTGTTTGGGGGGTTACACAAGCTTTAGTGAAAGGACTGAAG